>CBVK0101861623.1:0-11031 GCA_900067695.1 Picea abies | reverse complement strand
AAAAGTCTATAAATAGAAGTTGGCAGCTCATTATCACCATTGTTGATTTGGAAATTGACTCTGGAGCCAAAAGACCCCCTTTGTCAAAAACAATGATTCTGGGAGCTACAGTGGACGAAACGAACTTCTGCTTGGACCAAGTAAGTACAAACTCCCTTGTCTAGCTATTCAATACTTCAATTTCGTTCGTTAGTTCATTTTTTGGGTGGGCATCAACCTTAAAAAGGTCATCCCTAGGTACACGCGGGTTATTTCTGGACAAGCCACGTGTACATTCAGGTAGAGTAAAGTCTTCCCACGTGTACACGTGACTGTCGCCTCTACAGCCCGCGTGTACCCCCCTTTTGTAGTGAAAAACAAACCAAAAGAAAGTACTGACCCTCCTTCACCTTGTTGTATTGGTAGGATGTATGTCCAGTGGAGGGAAAGGGAGCATGAGGCAATCAGTGAGTTGGTTGCAGCTGATCCGAATGTCGTGGTCGTGTTAATGCAATGTGGTTTACTAAAATTCTTTCTATGTCCATTTATGCATGCACAACCAAGGCTGTCGAATTCCTTGATTGACTACTGGCACCCTAATGCAGAGGCTTTTATGTTAGAGGGGCAATCACTGATGCCCACTACCGAGGATATCTACTTTCTGACTGGCCTCTCAAGGAGAGGGGAACCAGTCAACTTCCGGACGTTTCCTGCAGGACCGAGCAAGATCTTGGAACTGATGGCCGAGCATTGTGAGGCTGGGACTGACCGTGTGGGCTCCCAGGTACCTATTAGTAAGATTACTAGCTTATCGTTGTAGATTATATTGTTACTGATTGGGCGTATTATCGGCTCAGCAACCTTGCATCAGGCGTCTCGCACACAAATGAACTGTGCCATCCAGTGCTTGAATGCACAGATTTTTGACTGGAGTACCACACTGCTCGAGTGCATGAAGAGGCAATTGACATATTTTCGACAGCGGACATGGAGGAACTTCAAGTTCAGTACCATATTGTGTTCATTCTTTTTTGAGAGAGTTTCGAGTTTTAGTCCTCGGGTTGTAGTACGAGGACATCAGGCCTCTTTCCCTGCAATGTGTAGATGGGCAGCATTGCTGCCGTGACAGGGTGGTGGAAGGACCGTTGAGTCCTTCGACGATGATTTCTTTGCGTGGTTGTCACGACAGATACCTGTGATTGAGGACTATCCATATGCAGGGATAGACTTTTCTATAGATCCTGAGATACCCGTGCCTCCTGGTGAGGGGCGAGGGGAGATGGGTAAGTCTCCACCTTTGTAGTTTTTTTTGTTTTCATATGTAATTTTTATGTCATTTTTGTTATATACATCATTTTTTTGTATTCTAGAGTATTTGACGGATAAACTTTTGTTGCATGCAAATGTGGGACCCGTGTGACCTGTCGATTATGCATGGAATAGGCGTCGTCCATGGCCAAAATCCGCGGCTACCGCCACTGGGGGAGAAGCAGTAGCAGGGAACCTCCCAGCCGTAGAGGCTAAGAGGGTCCTTAGATGAGTTGAGCGGAACTTCACTGCACTCACTCGCACAGTCCCGATGGTAGAGATAAAGGACCTGCCGCCATCCATGCAGCCTCATGCAGTGGGGGCACCTCGGACATGGGTCCGATTGTTTAGGTGTTTAGCCCGTGCTGTGGATAATTATAATAGGGCCCATAGGCCCTGAACCTACTTATACTTTTTATGTCCCACGAGCACCTACTTGTATATATTTTTTGAGGGCATAAGCATGGTGACTCGTTACTATTCCCATTTTTGAGGCGCTTGTCTCCATCTATGTACTCTGGTTATTTTATGATGTTATATATGGTTTTTATCTTTTGTGTCTTATGGATTTTGTGTGCAAAAATGTATTTACATGTTTATGTCAATGTTCTTTCATATGTGTGCAAGATGCCAATCTAAAATTTGATTAGCTAGAGTATATGTAATTTGGTTTAATCTCCTAGGAACATGAAAATATGTAATACAATCAAAGTTTCGTTCTAAGAGACGTACCCTAAGGAATCGTCGGTGTAAAGTTGGATCATGAACTCGATATACTCTGTTTAGCAGTGACACAACCAGTTGAGCGTCGAGATAGACCCGAAGATGAGACATACCCAATGACAAGGCATCACAAAGAAACTCAATAACTGCACTATACTCAGCGACATTATTTGTGGTGTCACCTAAGCATATACCTCTGGAAGATAAAACCTGGCCCTAAGGTGTAAAGATTACCCAAGCTGCAGAGGCAAGCCTCCGTGTGTGCTGATTAGCACCGTCCGCATACCCAACGAACACCTTGAAATCACTTGACATATGCCATATTGACAAAAGATAACATCAATGACACGTCCATAATGCTTAAAGAAACCTAAAAAGTAATAGTACAAAGACTATACATATGTTACAGAAAGTTACCCACAGTGACCTATCTATGAGTAATACTTCTTGAGGTAGAGCCCATTTCTAGGCTCTGCCAAAGCATTCCCTTCAAAATCAACCAAATGATAAGCGCCCTTTTTTAATACCTCTTTTATAATGAAGGGTCCAAACCACATAGGTTAAACTTTCCTGCCCCAGGGGGTCCTTGTCTTGGTCATAGACCAGAACAAGGTCGTTCTCAGATAAAATCCGAGGACAAACGAACCAATCATATTGACACTTGACCTTATGTTTGTGAGCCTCATTGGCCAGGGCCACATCACGACACTGCTCATTGAGCTGCTCGAGGTGTACTAACCGTTCTTCAAGTGGAGAAGTGTCTGGAAATAACTGTACTGCCAATTTTAGAGATGGGATCTTACATTCGATGGGCAAGACTGCCTCCAGCCCGTAAACGAGTTGAAAAGGTGAGAAATCGGTTGCATTCTTAACAGATGTTCGGTAAGCCCATAATGTCGAGTATAACATCAAATGCCAATTTGACTTGGCTAAGTTGATAGTTCACTGTAGAATAGTCTTAAGAGTTTTGTTTACAGCTTCCACCTGCTCATTGGCTTGGGGATAGTAAGGTGATGAATGCTCCTGCCGTAACCCAAGCTTTGATGTTAATTTGGTCATCATTTGGTTCTGAAAGTGGTTTCCATGGTCAGTGACAATCTCTCTCGGGACGCCGAACCTTGCTATGATCTGGTTGAATAAGAAGAGAGTTGCAGTCTCTCCATCATCTTTAAACATTGGCATAGCTTCGACCCACTTAGTGAAGTAGTCGACAGCTACAATGATATAGCGGTACCCCCTTGCTGATGGGGGGTTGCATGTTGTGTAATCAATCCCCCATTTAGTGAAGGGACCAATTGTAATGACAAGAAACATAGGAGTGGGGTGTGCCCTCATCTTCCAAGAGAAGATTTGGCACGGATGGCACTTCTTGACCGATTCGATACAATCTTTGATAAGTGTCGGCCAGAAGTAACCTGCTCGTAGAATCTTTTGGGTTGTTTCCAACCCAGATAAATGACCACCACAAGATCTAGTATGGAAATCGTTGAGCACGATGATGGCCTACTCATGAGTGAGACATCGACGTAAGATGTAGTCTACGCCTCTCTGATACAACGTATCATCGAGTATGAGATAATTCTTAGCCTGATGGCGTATTCGCTGACGCTAGTCACAAGAAGCAGAGGTGGGGCATTTCAAATTCTGGAGATAGATAAGTATATCTCTATACCAAGGGTCTGAAGATGCAATCAAAAACATATCTCCCCAGATAGGCAATTCCTCAGGCACAACGTCACCCGACTCAACCGGAAGTTTTGAAATAAGCTCTGCGAAGACCAATGACTTCTTGAACTTTGTTGAAATGAAGTCTAAGTCAAATTCTTGGAGGATGATGATCCATCTACTAATTTTTCTGCCTATAACTCATTGTGTCAACATGTACTGGAATGGATTCACGACAGCAATGATGGTGGTCTTGCGAAACAGAACATAGTGATGGAACCGTTGAACAGCATGAACTACTGCCAACGCAAGTTTTTCAATATGAGAATAATTGAGTTCCGGTCCTACGAGGCCTCGACTCAGGTAATAGATCACATATTCTGAGAACGAATCGTCTTCCTAAACTAAAACCATGCCAATGGTTGACTCTGCGGTAGCCAGATATAATAAGAAATCTTTGTTATAGTTAGGTGGTCGTAGCAGAGATGCAGTTGTGAGGGCGTGTTTTAATGCATCGAAAGAGCGTTGAGCGGCTTCATCCCAGAAAAAGGGAACGTCTTTCTTTAGTAAACGCATAAAGCCCTTGGTGATTTCGGCATAGTTGGTGATGAAGCATCATAAGAAGTTTTCCTTGCCTTGTAGACTCTGAAGTTGTAGGATGGTGCGTGGGGGAGGCAAATGGATTATTGCCTCCACCATGATCCCTGTTGTTGACACAATGAAACCTAACAAACATCCTGACGTTACGCAGAAGCTGCACTTGTTTGGATTCAATGGAATCCTAAAGTAACGACAGCGTTCGAAGATTAGTCTAAGGTGTGTAGGATGATCCATTCGCTTGCGAGAGCGGGATGTTAAATCATCTAAATAGGCCTCGACTATATGCTTGAGGTCATGAAAAGAAAAAGACATGGCCCGATGGAATGTGTCTCCAGCATTTTTAAGGCCAAAAGGCATCTTACGATATGAAAATGTACCCAACGGACAAATGAATGTCATCTTGTGTTGGTCTTCAGGTTTGATTTGGATTTGATTATATCCCAAAAAACCATCCATGAATGAAAAGGATTCACAATGGCACATTCATCAATGTTCTGGTCAATGAATGGTGTTGGAAAATTATCTTTGGGAAATGCCTTGTTCAAATCACGGAAATCGGTACATACACGAATCATGCCTTGTTTTTTATTGACCGGCACAGGATTTGAAACCCATTGAGTCAAATGGATAGGATAAATAAAACCTGCCTTTATCAATTTCTCAACCTCAATCTTGATGGCTTCTTTCCTAGGATTGACTGGACAAATTTTTTGTTGAACAGGCATGGCATCAGGATACGTTTTGATTTCATGTTCAACTATTTTTGGATCGATACCTAGCATATCCTCATAAGACCAGGCAAAAACATCGCAAAATTCTTTGAAAAGATCCGTGTAAGTTTGAATTTCTTCAGTGGAGCAATCCGCTCCAACAAAGACATTCTCCATGACGCTAGGGTTTCGGGAGATGTTGATGGGTATATTTTCAGTGATAGTCGCCATATTTCCCTCACCATAAATTTCCTGCGTAGCTAAGAGATTAATAGGACATGGCTAATCTCTCGTCATGGTAACGGTGAATTCTCCTGCTTCGATTCGGCTTAACTCTGGGAGAAAATATGATATGTGATGAAGATCTTCCCAAGGTTTGTCTGAACTAGTCATTGCTTCGATTACTGCTTCGTCAGAAGGCAAGACTAAGTCTAACGAATCGACGTTAGCGAGAGAACCCTGAGCCCAAATAGGCTCTAGAAGTGGATCTAATTCTTGTGCAGGAGTCAGATCAGGGTTAGCTGAAGCTTGTTGGACTAAAGAGTATGCTACTTCAGCGGTAGACAAGGGCATGGACATGCCTGGGTGCCCTGTCTCATCCATCATGGCTGATGGGGAAGGAAGAATCCAAGGATCCTCAAAGTAAGTCATGCGGAACGACGAAACTTGAAAAATCTCAACCTTATGGTGATTAGATATAAATTTGACATCGTCATGAGGAGGTGGGCAATTGAAGGTACCCATCAAGGATGGGCACAAACCAACTCCTACGTTAACGACACCTAGTTGAGGATTATCAATCATCAGGACCGTGGATGCCCCCAAAGCTGGGTCAGATCTGGAGAAAGACAATTGATCAATGGTCACTATCCGACCCTCATGCGGAAACAACAAGACTCAGAAAACTGTAGCAACCACATATTGCATAGCATAGGTCCAACTCCGTCCTAGCAAGAGGATATAGTCGATGGGAGCATCGACTACCTCTACCTCGACACACATGGTTTTCCCTCCTAACTACATAGGGAAAGAAGGAACGATGCCATGTGGTCAGAAAGAATGACCTTCGAAAGCAGTGAGGAGAGTAGGTGATGGAGACAAAGTAGGTTGGCCAATGGCCTTCCAGCATGCTAACAACATAACGCATGTCGAGGCGCCCTCGTCGACCACTGTGCGGAAAATATTCCATGTAAAATTTTTCATGGGATGAGCCACTACTATTTGAAACGCTACGTGGTAAGTCAAATGAGGTTTTAAGTCGGTTGTATCTAACATGATGGTGTCTGAATTACAAGTCTCAGTAGAGCCCAAAGTGCTTAACAAGGCTTTCCTCTTAGCAGGGCAGCTTTGGAGGATCTCCAAAGCAGACATCGCACAAGGGGTTTGTGATAAATCCTCCACCACAGAGTAATTCTGGGCGGCCCTTCCATTTGGGTTGTGAGAAGATTTTTTAAAGGCACCCTTTGGAATGCGTGTCATTGTTTCTCCCAACGTCTTCTCAATCTCTAGAGGAAGAGATGGGAGATCAGCTTCTTTACCCTTCTCAGAGGTGCTTGGTTTACTATAGTCGTGCGCTCTAGTTGATATGAAAGCATCACCCCTAACCATATATACGTTCACGGATGAGGGATTGTTTGGAGGCGGGCAGGTTTCTTGGCTACCCCCTTCTGTGCTTATAGAGGCTTGAGTGAAATTTTTCCCATGTTGAAAGGGATTAGTCAACACTGCTTGTTGTTGTTGTGTGACAAACTTTTGGGCCTCTGCAAATCACGGACAAAGATGGGTTGGGTGGTCTTCCACGCACAAGTTGCATGGATACCTCACCTTCCGTTTTTCTGTGTTGTCCCCGCCAGCATTATCAGTGGTTTTTTTATCCCCCTTACCCTTCTTTCGTTGTTTTTTCTTCCCTTCAGGCTACTGGGTGGCCTTCGAGTTAGTAGACTACATGGAGTGTACTTCTGACGTTTGGGTAGGGGGAGCAGCCAAAGCAGTAGTTTGGCTGGCCGTTGTGTGTTGTATGGATAATTGTTGCAACTGTTTTTTCAATTTCTCAGCGGGCTTGGTTTGTGCTGAACCAACAATATCATCGGCATGTGGTCCAGCTCTCTGTCTAGTTTTATCCAGTATCGACCATGGTGCATCTGGAAAGATGTTGTATAATAAACTAGATTGAGAATAGATGAGCTCAAACTGTTGATCCCTCATGATGGCATATTCCTCGGAGAAAACTATGGAAGTCGGGACGTCTTTGGATAATTGTGGGACCAATGACTTAAGGAACCACTCAAGCAGAAATGCTGGTGGGACTGGTAACTTGATTAGACTCTTTCGACGTCTCCACTCTCGGATATGATCAGAGATATGGTCCGTTTTTGTCTGTTTGAAATTGGCAAGCAGCTCTGTGCCAGCATCGTATCTCACAAGTAATTGGAAATGGTTAAGGAAGGCCATCGCCAGTTCGCCAAAAGAAGAGTATCTTAAGAAATCGAGCTCGATGTACCATTTCGAAGCACTCCCAATAAGAGTACGTTGAAACAATTGCAACTGTACGGAGTCATCTTTCAATGAGTTGGATGAGCACCAAAGATGAAAGGTAGTCACATGATCACCTGGATCTTCATTAGGCTTGGCCTCGAACTTTGGAATGTCTGAAGGCAACTTCGTCGGCATAGGAGGCCAACATGGATCATGACAAATAGGATCATTTAACAACCTTGTCAAATTTGGAAAGTGTAACGTCGCCAGGAATGGTAGTTTGGGTTGTTGTTGATAACCTGGGAAAAAGGGTCCTAGAGTTTGACTGGCACCAAGTTGCCAGGAAAAGTTTGGCTGCTGGCCCGGATTCTGGTAGAAACCATGGCCCTGACCAGTGTAAGGATTTTGCATCTATGGAGACATCATTGGCTAATTTCTCATAAAGCACATCGAGTGTTGGGCATGCATTGTATTCGAAGGACTTTGGGAAGGATTACTCCATGCCGGTCCTGCGGGGAGAGGCATAGTAGTCTGTCCGGGGTTCCATTGACTGTGAAAAGAATTACCCCAGAACGACATTCCATAGGAGGGAACAGATCCTTGTCCTGATTTCCAAGGTCCTGCTATGTATGCCCCCTGTGCAGGAATAGTACCCTGCGCAGGAGTAGATTGTCCAAAAATGGGGTTGCCCCCAGTTAGGAAAGCGGCTGATGAGAAAGTATTGTTACCAAATGTCCCATTCCAAGAAAATGGTGTCGAACCTACCGACATATTGTGAGAAGGTGTTCCTTGACTCCCTGCTCCAAATAAACTAGTGTGTGCAAGCTACCCGGCAGACTGTTGATGCAGACCACCAAGCGAAGGGGACGAAGGAGGGATATGACCTCCTACATAAGGAAAAGCATTAAAAGGGACAGGAGTGCCCCCAATGTGACCTTGCAGAGGAGCGTTAGAGCTCCCTGCCCCCAGACCCAAAGTCTGTAAAGTGGAGTAGGTTAGTACATGACTTGTACCCGAACTAGGCATACCGTATGAGAACGGAGGGCCTGTCGCACTAGGTGTGAAGGGGGTTGTGCCTGCTGCCATAGATGGGTTTGTTCCACTGTGCGACATAGTTGCGCCCGAGACCATGGTGGCTCGAACCGACGATGGTAGGTTAGGAGATGACTCTTTTTTGGTAGCAACTATGGTGGGAATTGAAGAATTCCCAGAAGAAGTAACAACGTTTGTTTCCATTGCTGTGTGAGGCACTGTCTGGTGTTTGTGAAATTGGATTGGTACAATAAATGGTGCCAAGATATCAGTGGTTGGGGTTTCAACCGAGCCAATATCGGCGGTTGATTCCTCCGGGAGTTGTTCAGGCACAAGGGTTTGTAACCCGGTCGCTTCAAAAGACCCTTGTTGGTCTAGCTTCTGCCTTAATTGTGGCGGGGGTGGCTCCAGTGTAACCGATGGCAGCCTAAGAAGCCTTCATGACCGGTGGAGCTCAGGATCCTCCACTGTTTGAGAAGATCCAAGACATTCTAAGGTATTCTAAATGTTCAAAAGTAACACACACTAAAAAATAATCCCCTAAGAGATAAGACAAGCAATCACTAAACTATTTGGAAGAACAGTTACAACAACCAACACTAGAGCAACTTACCGGTGCAAGTGAAACTCGAACACGGAAGAACCCTCTGGGTATACTCTGCAAAGCATGGCCCGATGTCTATCCTAGGTACCGCGGTATACCCCCGATGTATGTCCTAGGTACCGCGGTATACCCCCGCAGTCACCTGTGTATGTCCCTAAAAATATTGGCAACTAGGTTGCCAACACGTGAACAGTCACCAGGTGGGTACAGTCAAAAGTCGGGTAGACCACAATGACTAGGGTATCAAGCCCGAAACCTGTCAAGGGTATCGAGAGAAAATGGTCTGGAAGAAAAATAAGGACCTCGAACGGATTCGAGGCCCACGAAGCCCCGTGGCAAATGCAAACGACGAAATCCCAAAATAAGCCCTCTATATGTGTTCTCCACTACGATTGGTCTGGCTTTGGAGGGGTTATCTCCGCTACCTTTCCGCATGCGACCTCATGTTTATCCCCTGTGTTAGAGGGGGGTCCCGGATAACTTCCATGAAAATGGACTTAGACACTCCCTATCTCAGACTCTAATGTTTGGTTTTGAATGGCCTTGAAGAGTTTCCTCTCCAACCTAATCCAAGGCCCTAGTCCTAAACTAGTTTGTGAACCCTACAAACATAAAAGTCTAGTAGATTTTAAAATTAGCATTGCTTTTATGTATTTGTCTTACGTCAAGGGGTATGAAAGTGAAAGTAATGATGTGTAAAAGATGAAAGAAAAAAATGTATGAAAAATCTGGAAACAAAAAACGTTTACTAAATGCAAAATTTCAGCAACTTTTCACAAAGAAAGATTTCTTTTTTTAATTTTTCTAAGATTTTATACAGCAAACTCAAAGGAATTTCGCTCGACTACGAGATACTTATGATCTAAGTGAACTGTAAAAAACTTACGAAATAAAAGACTTTTCCCTAGCTAATGATGCAGAAACACACTCTTCAACCAAAGAAGAAAATGAAAAGAATTTTTTTATTTATTTAAATGCTAGTAAAGCAAGAAAGGGAAAATACCGACAAGCAAAAAACCAAAAAAAAAAATTCTGGCTTAAAGCGCAGATCGCAAAGAATCAGAGTAAATAATCACACTAAGGCAATCGAACAAACAATGACTCTCACGCTTGTCTAAAAACCATAAAACAAAAAAAACAAAAAAAAAAATATGTTAACTTTTAACTGAGAAAAAGCAGGCTAAGGGTAAGATGAAGCCTAAGCTACTGACTATGCAAACATAGATTCAAACACCTGAGAGGAATACTTCTTATCAAAGGAGGGGATGACTGCCCCACCCTGAACAAAAATTAGCCTGTTCAGGCATGCGACTGTCACTCAAACAGCACGTGTGAAAACGCGTGCTGAACAGAGACAGAGAGCATGTACACACGGGCTGACCTTGTACATGCCACGTGTATATATAAAATCTAAGAAAAAATATGAAAACAGACAGTCCAGAGCAGGAAGAGGCCTTTGGTATTGATAACCAGGATCCCTTGCAGGCTTGGATACTTTTTCTAACAGAAAAACAAATAATTCAAGGAAAAATAATAAGGCAAAAAAAAAGCAATCTGAGATAGGACTGTTAACTAGCAAGACTCAGACAGGATTCTAGAAAACCCCCTGAGAATGTGTGATTATGACAGGGAAGAGGAGGAATGCCTCTAAGGTTCTCTGAACTCCTACACACTACTGCTATCTCTACAGCTAGCGTTCACACACGGGCTGTAAGAGGATAGGGTGTTGGTACACACATTCAGGCCTTCTGTAGGTCGCATGTACCTCTGTGTGTCCCGAAAACTACATTCAAGCAAAAGTCAGGGAAAACTAGTATGGAAAACTAGACTCCCTGCTAGCTCAGACCTTACAGAAAAAGACAGGCAAATAAAAAACAAAAAACCTAGTCTTTGAGATCGGAAGAGCGTCGTGTAGGGAAAGAGTGTAGATCTCGG
>CBVK0101861617.1:0-20319 GCA_900067695.1 Picea abies | reverse complement strand
ATTCAAGGCTAACTCAAAAAAAAAAAAAACACGAATTACATGGCTAGCAAAGAGCCTAATTTCGGTTATTTTGAAGTCACACCAACAGAAATCAAATCCATCTCCAAGACAAGCATAGTTGTGGTCCCATGCATCTCGATAATTGTACAATACTATCTAGCCTTCAGCTCAGATTCATCCTGCAATCTTCTAGTGCAGCAATAACTAACTAGTACAACATATAATTTTTTAATCATGTGGGGCTTTCGCAGTAATGTTTTTCTAAATTCTGATAATTGTGTCCGTAAAAATGCTACCAAAGAGTCTCTCTGTCTCTTTCAATAGATCAACATGTGAGAATACTAATAAGCCCGTGTTAAGGAATTTAACTTAATGTAATACTCTATATTTAGAAATTCTTCGAATTTTTTATTTATAGGGGACCGTCTGTGTGTGTTTAAACCCAATTGGCCAACATGGTTAAAGGCTCACTCTCCACTGGCTCTCCACTAAACCCAAGTGTCCACGTAACTGTCAATACTAGCGTATCTTTATGTGAGGACTCGTTTTATGATGACTGTCCTTTGATATATAGCATGGGAAAACCAATGAAACCAGCGCTAGTAAGCTAGAGTTCAGGGGCGGGAATTCTGGAAAAGCCTGAACAATTTTTGGTTTGTTCAGACACAGAAGGGTGAGGAGCATCTCCGGATGCCTATTACGAAAGGCTTGAAAGGGAAGTTGAGAACATCATTGTGGAGGATATTATGTTGCTAGAAAAGAATCGCTTGCGAGAATGAGGATAGATGTGTTACTTGAGGGATAGAGTTGATCAGTGTGCTCAAACCAGTTGCTTCTTAACAATGGAGTGCAAGTTGTTAGCAACGGCCCAACAGAGTTTCCGATTCTAGAGCACTGGTTTGTAGTCCATAGAAATCATGCAGCAGAGATAGGGCTTGCTTATAGCAATGCCCTTGTCGTCCCTTACAGATTTGTATATTGTGCAAAAGTTGTGACTCCACAAACAGCGGAAGATTCAACTTAGTGAGTTGTGTACCAATAGCATAGCCAGGGCAATGAATGCAATGCAAACATGAAAGTGAAACACATTGAAAACACTGGTCGAATCTTGTTGCTATTATTCTTACTTGACTGGACGTTAGTTAGAAACATAGTTTTTTATAATGTCCTTGGGCTTATGCCAACCGCTAGCTAGTATTCAAACATATTTTGAGATCTAAGTAATCAGAGTTGTCTATTGTATTGGTTTTATTTGTTAATAATAAATATAAGTTTGACTACACCGGGAAAAAAAGACGATTATTGTCAGCAAATACTTATAGGTGGACAGAAAACAACAGAGAAACTCAACCCTTGTCTTGAGTGTGGGGTCAAGGGACTTTTTCAGAATTGTTTTTGGAATGTCTAGGCAATCTTCACATGTGCTTGCCTTGTAATCTCAACAAATGTGGGATCTTATTTGTCTGGTTTCCCCTTTTGATGGGGAGGTCTTTGTCTGTTTCTACAAGACCTCCGTTGGCTCTTCATGTTCAGGATTTTAAGCTACACCTTATCTTTAGTGCTCTTCTTTGTCTCCTTTTTCCCTCTTCCAAATGGTTCATGAGTCAACTAAATTTCTTCCTTCTCCTTTTTACTTTCTGAAATTCATCCTTGGCTGAAACTGGAGTGATGCTTGGCATTCTCATCTTGAACTTGTTTACCAACTTAAAACAAGAAGCAGACACATGGCCTACTTCTTGAATTTCAGGTTTTAAAAATCTAGCTGCATCCATCTATTTTGTCTCCCACCTCCAAGATTACCTTGTCTCGCAGAGGTTTGCTTGTATCTATTTCTACACATAACCTGACCTAAGTGTAGAATATATCACCTTTTTCTCTACTTTCAT
The DNA here is from genome assembly GCA_900067695.1 of Picea abies. Lineage (NCBI taxonomy): Eukaryota > Viridiplantae > Streptophyta > Pinopsida > Pinales > Pinaceae > Picea > Picea abies. The sequence goes on along the minus strand of CBVK0101861617.1, from coordinate 18,433 downwards.
CAGAGCTAATAAATCTTCCCAAAGCATTGCCTATTGGCTTTGTCACCTCCATTCCCCATAATAAATTGGTAGTTTCAATATCTCATCCACACAGAGGTAGTTGTTACGGGTGTATTGACTAGGTCAAAATTTGAGAACCAAATCTTCATATAAAGGTCACCTTTGCCCCAACACCAAGGTCCTATGATTTGTTTCTTATCCTCGAGATTTCTTTAGGCAATGAAATATCCCCAAGCATAAAGATTAATAATATAGTCCTCAGTTTAGTTAAGTTTTATCCACCCTTCCAGTGCATCTGCAAACAACCAAAAACAGTTGAACTTGTAGATCAATGTGTCTTCTTTTTAATCCTCCAAAGCTTCGAGAAGTTTCTCTTTGTTCAAAGACAACTGGAGCTTCCTTGTTTTCCACAAAAACAGCCCGTCTGTATGGGTTTCTTCATTCATATATCATGAACAAACTATGTCATTTAAGGAAAAAGGAACCTCGGGTGGCTCAATCCCATCAGTTGTTGAAGTCCTCCAGGGAGTGACTGAATTCAATTTTAAGGGGGAAGAAACCCTGTCTGCACAAGAAGAATTAGATAACAAGCCCTGAAAATCTCCTTTGGGTGAAAAGGACACATTGGCAGCTTGAGATTTGGGCAATCCCATGTCACTGCCCACATGTGCATTCTGTTGGAAGGGAGATTCATTACCTATCATAATGGAGAAGTTGTTTAATCAGTGTAGTTTCTACCTGTTGCAGTATCCTCAACAGCATCACTGGAAGAGAGGGGGCAACTAGAGCTTTGGCCAACCCTGGAGTTGTTGCTGTAGGCGGGGAGGTGACCTAAGGCACCCCTGAACAACTAGCAAGTTTGTCATTAAAGATGTGAACCAGCTCATTGTTGGGGTAACGAAAGAGATGCAAACCAATGCACTTCATTAGGGGTTTTGGGGATTATTGAATTTGCCCTTATGCTGAAACCCTGCAAGTTCAGAGTACTTCAATGGTCCACACTTGTAAAAGTATATAAATAAATAAATACACAACAAAACAATAAAAATATTAGGCATGTGACCAATTTCTCTAACTTACTTCTATTTATTTATAATTATTATTTAGGGCATTTCTACCCATGCATCCACTGAACCCATACAAAGATACAACACCCATACACACAAATAAGTACGTGTTGATAGATACATGCATGAGTATAATTGCACACATAAGCTTCAACAGTCACCTCAAATGTATCTAGTGGTTGTCCATAGCCTTCTCAATTGTAGATAAATTTGAATTGCTAGTGAAAGACGATAAAATGGAATCAAAATTAGAAGCAAGGTCTCGAGTATCTCCTTCACCAATACATTTGCAAACTTGTATAGTCCTACACAACAACCATACTATAAATTCTAAACTTGCCAGATCTAGTAGTTGTCCATAGCCTTATCAATTGTAGTTAAATTTATATTGCTAGTGAAAAACGATAAAATCGAATCAAAGTTAGAAGCAATGTCTCAAGTATTTCTTTCACCAATACATTTGAAAACCTGTGTAGTCCTACATAACAACCATATTATAAATTCTAAACTTGCCAGATATAATAGATTTCTACAACATGGTTGTTGCTGCCTCTCCATTATTATCCTTCTCGCTGGCAAAACTCTTGAGAGTTGACATTTTATAGGAAGAAAGTTGGTGTAACCTCCAACAAAAGCAAATTGATATATCCAAACAATATTGAAGAGAGTATAACCAATTACCTGTCACACTTGTAAATTCTGTTTCAGAATGGAGGAAACTAGTCAACAATTTTCTAGTATGTGTATGGATGTGGAAGTTCTGAAACCAACGAACACAATCATTCACGAAAGCGTCTTGTGTTGATGTATTTACATTTAGTTTACCTTCCTTCTTAGCTTCTCATCAACTCTAAGGGCTCCAGTCAAACACTTAAACAACCTTGTCTCACTCTCTACTCAGTCTACAACCATTGCATAGGGGCTCTTACTATTGACTCCATGCCCACCTTTCACATACTCTGTCTTGCTTTGCCTCCATCATCTACAACTAGATAGGCTAGCAATCCTCTTGAATCCAGCAATGCTCCCATAAGTTCTTTGTTAAAATTTTCCAGAGTGGGAGAGATAATGAACTCTCCAAACAATGATTAAAGCAAGACAATTTAAATTAACCACCTTGATAGTTTCCTTGTGTGAATGAGTATTGTTGCTTTCCCATATCTACGGCAGATATTTGCCCATGCCAAATACTTGATGATGTCACAAACCCTGCCTCATTTGCAGCAAAATTGTTAATTTTATTTCTGAGACTTGTGAGATTAAGAAGCAACATTAGACAGCTTAAGACCTACATTAACACAAAGATAGTTTATGGGGAAAGATTGAGACAGCAATTGAGAGAAATTTTCTACTACTGGCCCATATTTGATGCTTCAAGTCACCTTTAGGCTCTCCTTTTGTAAGTAAAATAAATTTTATATACCATCAAAATCTTTTCCCCTCAGGGAGCGGCAGCATAGCCAAAGAGATAGCTCTAAGTTACTATAGACAGTTTTTCCCCCGCAACAAAAAGTAAAATTCAAAATCTTTTCCCCTCAGGGAGCAACAGCATAGCCAAAGATATAGCTCTAAGTTACTATAGACAGTTTTCCCCCCCAACAAAAAGTAAAAGAAATTTTATTACCACAACATTTACAAAGTTACATGCCAATCAAAATAAATTGAGTTAATCTGTTTTGGGGTCTGATATTCAAAATTTCGCCTTTGTTCTATCTTCTTAACAAAGTTTTGCTCATCTCTAATATATATGGCAAGGCACAATTGACTTCTACAACTGCCTTTCACAAAATTGGACTCACTTCATTAATTTTTGCCTTTTTCCTACCTCCAAAATAAGTCTATAATGCTTACTACTGTGTGAAATGGCACTACGCCCGTGTCTTCTTATACTAAGTTACTAACTATTACAAAAATGGATTGCAATAACTACACTTTCAACTTGGCAACCAGATTTGACTTTATAACAGTAACAAAAGACTCTGAACAGCCAGAAATCTTATATTCATAGATTCATTCCACAATTGAAGACTGGAACACCTTGATCTCATCTTGTTGGATCACAGGTTCATCATTAATCATGCCTTTCATTTTCCAAATGTCCATTTTTTGTAACATGTACTCCATCAAGACAGTCTAAGTCAACACCTGTTCCTCGAGAGAATGGAATTACCTATCCAAATTTCTCTATTACTAGGTGAAGTCATGCATCTCCTTTCTGAGGGATAACATGCTTCCCATTATCCCCTGTGTCTTCAGATGAAAAACAAGACACTGCACCCTTCTCTAACTTAAAATCCCCTTCTCACATTGCCTCTCCTCTTGTATGCCAATCCTTTAGTTTTCTCTTAGGTGGCAAAGGATGATGCAGTTTGAAAACTTACACAACTTGCCTTCAAGTTAGTGTATCCATCCTCTTCCTTTTGCATTTACAACCATTCTTAGGCAGTTCTAGCAGCCCCCTCTTGCTTCTCACTCCCCTCAATAGCAATTTTGGAGAGACATCCAAACTCTTTGGACTCTGGAGAGCCCTTCCAAACCTCTTTTTGGCATTAGCTTGGCTACAAATACTAGCCTCTCTACTCAACCACCAGCTTGAGAAAAAATAGGATTCATTGATATAAGGATCTCAATTGACACATTAGACAATGAATCCTCTAGATATATTTCATCTCATTTCCCTTGCAATTGATCTGCATTCCGTGTGGCTCTTCCTCCCAAAACTCATTTATTTGAAATTAATTTGTCTCCATGTCATGATCGTGAACCCCTATTTGCTCAATATCATGATTAATGAATCTCATCAATTCATCCTTTATGCCTTGGACCACATTTTCTTGTCATGTGCCCTTCACAGCTTGGGTCCCCCATTCGACCTCAACACCAAATTCTTGAAGCCACCTTAAAATGCCTCCCATGTTTTATTCAAATGAGGCACCACCATATGTCAAAGTAAACCTCATTATGAGATTGCCAAATAATGTGCAGAATGATCTTACATGAAATATGGTCCAGCCACCTTACTTGAGTTCTCTCCAACATCTACATCTCCCAAACTATTCCATGCCAATTCTTGAAGCCACCTTACAATGCCTCCCATGTTTTATTCAAATGAGGCATCAACATCTCAAAGTGAACCTCATTACAAGATTGCCAGATAGTATGGAGAATGATCTTATGAGAGATAGGGGCAACCACCTTACTTGAGCTCTCTCTAGTGTCTACATCTTCCAAAATATTCCATGGAATACAAAATCCCCAACTTGAGGTTCATCCTGGAGGCCTTCGAATAGCCAACTCTCCATATCAAAATTCCCATCCATTTCTCCCAAATGCTTCTTATCCATCTACTATCCCAAAAGATATGGTTAGTATCATCATTATTTACCCCACAAATTAGGCAGCTGTGTCGTGCTCTACTAATACATCTTTTGCCACATCTTATAAGTAAATACTAAAAGGCTCTATGGGAAAGTCTCCAATGGAATGATTTTTTTGTATGTCTTTCTTTCTTGCACCAAAACCACTTCATTCCTAGAATCGAGATTGCTCAATCAAAACATTATCATCTGAATTCTCATAGATTCTTTTTTAGAAAGTCTTTTATATTTGTCCTTCCATCTAAGACCTTTATAATAGTTGAAAGTATACACCTCCTTGAGAGCTTGCTAACCTTAACAGCCTAATAAAAGCCTCAAGATCGGAAGAGCGACAGACATCAATCATTGTTTCATCTATTAGATAATAAAATACCTCTACACAGATCCAATCCAAACAATTTTTAGCCATGAGGTCCTTAACCTCTTCTATCCCATAGTATTTTAAGATAGAGAACAGCTCTTGCACACCTAACTCCCTCTCCAAAAGGCCCCTCACCAAGCTGATGAAAAGATCCAAAACTAAATTTGGCCAGGCCTGCCTCATCAACTTGCAACGACAGGTTCCACTAGTACTGGGTTGATGAAAATATATCAATTTAGACAAAAACTATACCTGGAGATACCTTTTCTGAAATTACCTTTTGACAAAGGTGTCCTAAAGAATTGAGAAAATCATGTACCCATTTAACACCCTTTTCCTTTAAAATTAACATCGGGTCCCTCAATCCTAGACCTCCCTTAAAAACTAAAGCACAAACCATGGCCCAATTTATTGGCTTAATTTTATGTGCCTGTTTATCATAAGGGCCCATAGATAATCAAAAAAAACCTTCAGTATCCTTTTCCTGACTTATTTAGGAGTATAGTAGGTGGAGCACACAATTAGGCGTGTGGCTATAGGTAGATTTTAACATTACAGCTTTTCCTACTAAAGTCAGGTACTTAACTGGCCAAGCTTCTAATTGATTTTAAATTTTCTCCAAACAGATTCAAACTCCCACTTTTAGTTTCCCAATTCCAATCGGAATACCTAGGTAGCAGATTACACTTCCTTCTTGGAGAAGTTCAACCCCGATGTATCAGCAATATGAAGCACTATCACATGATTGACAATACCAACCGAACGTTTCTATTTGTCAAAGTTAACATTAACTCCTGAGGCCTCGTAGAATATTCAAAGGGTCAACTTCCAACTTTCAAAAGCAAGGTTTCATTCATGACAATCTTATCATCTGCAAACAGTTGATGGGTATTGGGTAATAAAGCACCTCAATCCCTCCTGGCATCATCCAACCAAAGAGAAGCTGCAAGACAACCCTTCAACCATCAAAATATGGACAGAATAAAGGACAGCCTTGTCTTACTCCTCTCTCAACGTGTGAGAAAAATCGTATAGACCCTATTGACCAAGACAACTATATTTGTGGTACACAGGACATTCGCCACCAATAAAATGCTGTGCCATTGATTCCCTTACATGTAGTATTGCCATAAGAAAATCCCGTTCTAATCTGCCATGAAACTTCTCCATGTCCAGTTTAAGAAAAAGACATGGCTGCTTAAAAAGATGGGCTGTATGTAAAACCTTTTCCATAATAGTAACGCTGTCCAGAATCTTTCTGCCTGGTACAAAGCCAATTTGATTGGCTGAAATTATATCTGTCATTAAAGGGTTGATTATATTGGCCAACACAATGAGATAGGCCTCCACTTTCTAAGTTCATCAGATACCCTTTCTTTTGGCACTGAAGTAACAAAGGCAGCATAGATTGCACAGTGAATGATGTCTGTGTTTTGAACTTCTAACTTTTCTCCTCGGAGAGAGGGGCAATTTTGTCTGCCATTAGATGTTCAAATTTTTGTACAAAGATGATCCGGCCCTGCAGATTTGTCAGCTAGAAAGTTGTTTTATTGCGGACTTGATTTCTTTTAATCATCTCTTCTTGCAAAGGACACAATTTACTCAGAATAATGTTGGTGGCAATTTCTCTTCTCCAGCTATAGCCTTTATTGCGCCAGGTGTTTTTAAAATAGAAAGTGATCTCTTCTCTGATTAGAGACTGACCTGTAGCGCGATCATTTCTGGAGTTACAAGAATTAAAGATTTTCATTTTCTTGCTCTTTACATACCTTGAAAACTTTGGGTGAATCATCCCCTTTTCCCAATCCAATCTTAGACCATTTCCTGTACTTTTCCTCTTGGTTCAAAGCCTCTAGCTTTATATCTTTCAAGATATTAGTCCAGCCTGATTGTTCTCCTACTAACCTTTGTGAAAATTCAGATAAGAGGGATACTCTATAAACCCTCATATCAGCAACCCATACAGTTAAGTATACTTGATTTTATTCTTTGAGGATTTCACCATTCTCCACTACTTTGCTTGCCAGAAAGGGAAATCTTGCACCTCTAAAGTAGCCTCCTGCCACCAGTGGTGCAACCTATCTATAAATTCCTTGTTTGTAAAGGACCGGCTATTAATTTGAAAGGAGTAATACGTCCAAGACCATCCATATCCAAAGGACTGCTTGCCAAAAACACCAGATAGTGTCTGATACAAAACTAGCTGCAATAACCCTGTAAAAATAAGTTTTGAAATCTTAGAGCATGGTGTTGGAATAACAAACTCTATTTAGTTTGGCTACTTTGAGGCTGCTCCCTTCACATTGGTTGGAGTCTGGACCAAGTAAATCCCTTATCACCTTGCCAATCAAGTTCACTAAGATTAAATTTCTCCTTGAAAATTTGTTGGTCCTCCATGTGATCCATCTGCCTTTTCCTATGGGCTTCCTACCTTGGTACATATGCCACTCTTTGAGTACAGAAATTGTCCCTTGCTATCACTTCCACAATCTCCTCCCCACAAGCCCAATCATTCTCTCACATTGGAAGGTGCGTAAACTTCTACCAATGCCATAATACACATTCTCGAATTCTTGATAATACCCATTGGCCTGTGATATTCTCCATTGTTTTAACATGCATTACATTGTCTGCCTCTTTCCACATTACCAGGACCCCAAAGAGGCAGGATTATAACTATATAACAAGTTCCAGTTAACAACTAAGAAGCCCCTTTCCAACTGGAATTGAATACTTTGTCTACTCTACTGTCATCTAGAAGGCACTCCATTAATACAGCTACAAAAGAATGCCAAGATCTGATTAACCTATTCAACAAAGTAGTTTTCCTAGTGAAAGAGAAAGGCACGCCTTTAACATTCCAAAACAATGCAACATATCTGTATTTCTAGTGCATTAGGTCTGTAACCGCTATCTGTGCTGTAAACTTCTACCAATCTCATAATGCACCCATTCTGGAATTCTTGATTATACCCATTCGCCAGCAGTATCCTCCAATGTTTGAACACGCCTTACATTTTCTGCTTCTTTCCACATTATCAAGATCCCCAGTGCCTCTTTCCACATTACCAGGATCCCCAAGTGGCAGCATTATAACTGGATAATGATTAGAAAATCCCTTTCCCACTGCAATTGAATACTTTGTCTACACTACTGTGACCTGTCATTTAAAAGGCAATCCATTAATACAGCTACAAAAGACTCAAGAGTGACAAGAGCTGATTAGCCTACTGAACTCAATAGTTTTCCTAGTTAAAGAGGAAGGCATGCCTCTAACATTACAAAACATACCAATGTTTATAATGCATTTAGTCTGTAACAGCCATCTGTGAGGGGTAACAGGTTGTCCTCCAAACCCTGGAGTAACAGCTGTCACTTGATTAGAGACTTCCAAAACCAGAGTGATCCCCATCAAAGCCTCCACTTGCTCTCTGAATCTTCTCAATGTAGTTGCAAGGAAGTTTATAGTAGTATATACACACAACCTACATGATTAGACTAGGGGGTGGTTGTTGTGGCCATGTGATGCCAACAAAAGCATGTGACAAAACAAATCAAAACAATATATCACACGGTAAGGTCTATCATTTAAGCAACATATGAGCTCCTTGTTGACACTCACTCAAGAATCAATGAACAGTCACCTTAACTTATCAATAATGATGGGAAACAATGCCAAGTTTGGTGTGTTAAATTGTTAGATAATGTTAAATATTTTATAATCAAGCCTCTGTAAATGCACTGTGCATCCTAGCAAACATAACCAAAATATTCATGTTCAATGTTTGACAATCCATTTCATCCACTTGATGCAACCTTACAAAGGCATCAGACAATGGATGAATCTTTCTTAAAAGCAACCCTCCAATGTAAATGAGGTACATGAAACCACATAAATGCAAAATCACACAAAAGACATAGAACAGCACTCCTTTAAATTTTAGATATGAGCAGATAAAGCTTTGGAAGGAAAATGGAATGCTATGAGAATTCTTCTTCCAAGGAAGCAAAGTAAGCCGATCTAGCTTTCCCTGCAATAATGCATTGGCCAAGGCAGTGTACAGGTTAAGTCCTCAATTATAAACAAATTAACCAATTGGTTTCATCCAGATAAGACTAAAACAAACAGCCAAAGTTCACTCAGACACATGCCCCATGATCATAGCCAATGAAATTACTCTCAGAAATGGAAAACTACACAAACACTTACAGTGACAATGAAAAACTTGTTTTGGAATAGCAGTGTCTGATAGCCAGGATATAGAACAGAACTGATAACTAATTATGGAAAATCCAAGATGGAAAATCTAAAACAATTCTGAGGTGAAGAACTCCTCAAACAAACCAGGTATATAGAACACACTTTAGTAGATGCTTTTGTCCTTGACAGGTTCAAACTTATGACAATGGTTGATATAACTTCACTTGCTCTTTTCAAAGAAAAGAAGAATAACACACACATATATCCAAAATGTCATGAGTACAAAGAGTCCAGAGCACTTTAACTGAAGAACTTGAGAGAGTTAATGAAGTTTAACTCTTTGTCCTAGAGTCTATTTTGCCCAGTTTGATCAGTAACACAGGACTTCTGATCATTATGTTTCCTTCAACAGCTGAAGGAGATTACCTATCAGGTTAACAAAACATTAAATTTGAGTCAATATCATTATCATCATAATTCTAGATGTTATCTAAATTGCGTGCCTCCAGAGTTCAATCCTTATTATTAGATAGTTTTTCACATATAACAGTAAACTTAATGATCTTGAACTGGATCCAACCTTGCAATGGAAAAATCGGGCATGCAGATTAAAGCATACCAACAGTTACCTTGACATGTTGTCACTGCCAGATTCGGATAAGATTGTAAGCCTCCTCACTGTCTTCATGAAATCTCTGGATTCAATTGAAAGACAATAAAAGATTTGCTTAGTTGCCTGAAAATCCACATAAGCAATTACTCCTAAATGCCAAAAGAAGAGAACCCAATAGGAAAGTATTCTTCTAACTACTACATAACATTTCTCTCGCATTGTAGTTGCTTGTGCTTCTGATTTGCTTAGCAAAGACAGCATTGGCATGATTTGCAGATATATTTTGTAAATCAGAGAAAATAGATTACAACTGTTTGCTTTTAGCCTTTGCCCAAGCCCTTATTTAGTAAATGGATCAGGTGTAAATTTTGAAGTGAGATAAAATTACCCATAAGGTTCCTCTCCAGCATGCCTCATAATGTTGCCAATATCCTTGTAGAGAACACGATTTGACAGCTCTAAATCTTCAATACCAAACATTTTTCTTAACCTGTCATAGAGCTGTTCATAACTGCTGAACATTGTTAGATCAAGGGTTCGACCTACTTCTTCAGTCTCACTAAAGACTTTGCAGGGGAGAACTGTATCCTCTGATGTCTTTTCATGTGTATTTTTCTTTAAGCTGAGTATACCAGTTTCATGTTTAAACCTCTGAAGACCATTGACACCATTGGTTCCAGCAGCATCCAAGCTATTCCCATGTTGGTGCGTAAGGCTAGAATTGTCAGAGATTTTTGATCCACCTGCCTTTTCTTTTTTCAGCTTCTGAACCCTATCCTCAACTTCTTGATTGACATCAGTTGAGCTGTTGTTTGTAAGCCCAGGTGAACCAGTATCATTGAAGGACTGAAAACCAAGCCCGTCTGCAGAGCTAACTCCAGACTGCTGCTGCTGCTGTTGAGATCTTGGAGACTGGTCTGTATGTATAGGCTTTCCAAACAACAGAAAAGATGTGCTCTTAGACGTAGAGCTAGTGGAACACCTACTGATTTTATGCTCGCTCTGTGATGAATTTCCCATGGTCAGCAAACAAGATAGACTGTTGTGCACCTCAGACTTTTCAAGCTGAGAAAGGCTTCCTATGTTGAGTTCTGTAGATACACGTGTGGACATAGCAACTGGGTCTTGGTGCTTCACATTATCTAAGAACAACCTGGATTGGATGTTGTTCTGATGTATGTCTGAGAAACTTATCCCATAAATAGTATCATGCCTGGCTCCCTGCATGCCTGCAGGTACATTGTCTGAAACACTGTGCCAAGGGTTTATCTGCCCTAGCACATTACTGGTGAGAGTAGCCATTTGGAGTCCCATGATCCCCCTTTGGCCCTCGAGATGAAACTCCGGAGGCTGAGTAACTCGGAGTTTCTTCTTCGGAAGCATAAAGGGTGTCATTTGGATGGCAGGCATGTTGGAAACAACCTCCACCATCCAGGGGCTTACTCTTTTGACACTTTGTAACAAATCTGGCTCATCCCACGTTACCTGTTGCACAAAATTCCCAGCAATGAGATTCAAAAAGTCTCCAGCACTACATCATTCGATATGTTCAGATCCAATCTTCACATTCATCTATTTGTCTTCCAACTAAGAAGTGGTGAAAGAAGAGCTTCAATGTTATTGAAAACAGTGTTCTTATGCATTCAATTACAAGTAAGACCATAGAGGTTAACTTTTTTACATATGGTATAACCCACAGTTTACACTACCAAACCCAAAACACCATTGATTACTGGCGAGCATTAGAGATCAAATAAGGGCAGAACTGTAGAGGGTGATTTTCAGGTCATCTGTAATCTAAGACGAATGATAACTTACAACTGGTTAAAAAGATCCAAGTAGCCTCTACTGGGTCCTGTCTATTCCTTTAGAGACTGAGTTTCAAGGATTATATCAAATGTTAGTCCACTGGCTGCTTTGAAGTTTGCACCAATGACTGTTATGACTAAAACTTGTCTGTATTGTGGTGTGTGAATAAGCTGAAACACAGTTATCCTAACTGAACTTAACAGTATGAAAGGCCACCTTGACAAGCATACAGAAGCCCAGCATTACCAGACATATTTCGTCTGAAGTGAAATTTTGTTATATTTCAGACCCAATAGCAGTTCAAAGATTTGGTGTTTGACCATCAGATAAAATTAGGTTACAGATCCTAGCCAAGATAAGCATAAGTTAGCCCAAGCCCTTCAAGACTAAATTGCTACAGAATATCACATTTTGCTCATTTGCCCTCCAACAAAGCAGGTCATCTTTCGGACAGATGGATGACCAGAAAGGCAGGTAGAGGCATGTGGGATGTTATAACATTGACAAACATGTCCTTTCTACGGAAGAGACCCTGTTGGGCTACTTTTAATGGAAAAGCTAGGCTGCTTCATCTGGGAAGTTGCTGGGTTCAAATCTGACTTAGCTGCACAATATCACACAGCCTTTTGGGACTAGCTTCCTGCAGAAAATAACATTTTTCTCATTGCCCCTCTCCAATGAAGGGGTCATGTTTGGGGATAGGAGGATGATCAGAGAGGCAAGGGGTCATGTTTGGGGATAGGAGGATGATCAGAGAGGTGGGTAGAGGCATGTAGGATGATATAACATTGACAAATATGTCCTTTCTATGGAAGAGACCCTGCTGGGCTACTCTTAGTGGAGAAGCTACACTGCTTCATCCGGGGGGGAAGTTGCTGGGTTCAAATCTGACTTCATCTGGGGGAAGTTGCTGGGTTCAAATCTGACTTAGCTATTCAGTTTGCAGCTAGGATAGAGATTTTTACAAATGATATTGATTCTCTTACAGTTGGAGCCAAAGTGGACATCGTCATCTCACCCTCTTTGCTATATAAGGAGGGACAATGCACATTGCACGCATCTCTGCTTTGGCAGACGACTATGTGAGATTGTGGGATGTTATAACATTGACAAATATGTCCTTTCTATGGTGGAGACACTGCTGGGCTACTTTTGATGGAGAAGCTGTGCTGCTTCATCTGGGGGAAGTTGCTGGGTTCAAATCTAACTTAGCTCTTCAGCTGGCATCTAGGATAGGGATTTTTATAAAAAAATATTGATTCTCTTGAAGTTGAAGCCAAAGTAGGCATGCTCAGCTTGCTGTCTTTGCTATATAGTGAGGGGAATACACATTTAACACATCTCTGCTTTGGACCGCTGACAATGTAGGAGCAGGAGGAGGGAGGGGAGGAGATTTTAAAGTTGTAGAAGCAATTCCATGATGCCACAAAACAGGCATATCCATCTGCTGTTTCCCTCTCTCACACACACAATCCATCCCACATAGAATGAGATGTCCCCAGAGGAAGAGGGCAAGGCTGAGAAAAGACGCATACTCATCCCGCAACCAATCAACCAATATGTTAGTAGAAGACACCACTCCCTTGTGGCTGCCCCCATTGATATAAGGATTATGGTATGTTGGGACTTATACGCTATCATGGACTAGCACTCAGCATTCAAAACCATGTGGGATAACACATGGACTAGCACTCAGCATTCAAAACCATGTAGGATAACACACAATGTGGGATGACACACAAGGAGGAGAGGAGATTTTATAGCCGTCAAAGCAATTCCAAGACCCCATGAGATAGGCGTATCTGACTGTTGTTTCACACACACAAGATTGAATATTGTATAATGGAGTGTTCTTAGCATTGATAGAATATAACAAAGAGAAAAGAGATGCAATGACAAGAGAATGTGCCATCAGCATTGCACTCGGAAACAGAAAGTGCCTCTTTGAGACTTCTGAAAAAACCACTAAGCTATCTGAAATAAGAAGTGTTCTGAGAAGAAAAATAAAAAAATTACGAGGTTAACATGGGCATTAACCTGGAGAAGGCGCCAGGGAGATTTGGGCCAAATCACGGGGTCTGCGTACTGAATGGAAGAAATGGTGCCCATGAACCAACTGATTCTGGAAGAGTCCTCCGTCTCGAATGCCATCTTGAAACGCATGCCTGCAGACCACTGCAAGCTGAGAGCCGCATTCACAGACTGCGCCTTCACACAGAACTCAGGGGTGCTCGCGCGGGGGTAATACACAGCTTCAAAGGGCTGCCCCATGGCAGCACGGGTGGCAGCCTCCACAACAGATTTGGCAGAAACTTTGCCTCTATTTCTAGCGAAGCCCGAATTGTTGGGCCTCATAAGCCTGTTGGAGGTGTCCAGAAAGTCGGAGAAATTATCATAAGGACCCCCCTTGAGGGACGAAGAGGCGGACCTGTAAGGAGTCGATCCCGGCCAATGCCAGGGGCCGGACTCCGCCGCCGTGGAGGCGAACCCACCGCCGCTCCGGGTAGATCTGCGGACTCCGACGCAGAGTTCCCCCGTTGCGCTCCGCAGGAAAACGATGGCATCCCCAGCCACGAGCTTCTTCTGGTTGACAAAGGTGCTCCATCCCGTGGTCAAGAGGTGGCGCCGCGGCGTCCCGCGGTATATGTGGCGGAACTTCCAAACTTCCCCGTGGACATCCCTGGCGAGCACCGTTTGCACGGGAGGGTCGTTGGAGTAGTCGAGGCGGGGAAAGATTGTCTCGGCGCAGTAGCGGGGCACCGAGAAGCCGCCCCCGTTGTTCGCGTCGCTCTGTGTCAGGGTCTTGGCAAACGACACCGGCTTCTCCCCAGACGTCGTCGTAGGAGGAGGAAGAGTCGAGGAATCGTTGTCGTTGTCGTCGCCGAGGGCTCCTCTTATTCGGCCACCGTCGGGCTGTAGATGGATGCGGGCGTATACCTCGTCGGTGTCGGCGTCGGCCAAGTAAGCAACGGAGACCACCGTGCAGAGAACTGAGGGCGCGATGTTGAGGTCGAGTGGGAAGTCCGGTGGCGTCGAAGCATGCTCAGCGTGGCCTTGCGGGAAATAATACACCTTGGAACCCACCAGAGGCATCTCCACCATTCCACCTGCACAGGCATGCCATAGCTGTGAATCGAGCCCGGGAACTCCTTGCCCGCGTCCCCGCCCACCGTCCTCTCCCTTCTTCAATCTCCTCTCCATTCCCAACTAACTACATTACTTTCTTCTTCATTCAGACACACAAACAGAAACAGAGCAGAGCGGAGCGGAGCAGAGATGAAACTGAGGGTCGCCAGTTTCAGTAAAGGGGTAGTAAGCAGGGAACTTTCCTTCCCTTTTAGTTTTACCGGACGGTAACCGGGAGCCCGCGGCCCTAAGCGGTGAGCCCGTGCGCACGTGGACCCTGCTGAACAGAATTTAACTGGGAAATCCGAAAAACCAATATGCAAATGAGAGCAGTAAGCATCAAGCAGCCCCGGGTAGATGAGTCACGAAAACGGAATCTGTGCCTGCCGGGAAGTTGACCCAACCTGTTCCGGCAGCCCCATTGTGCTCGGCGGTCAGCCCCCGACACGCCGCATTTTAACTTCCCCTCCCTCACTCTACGCCTTGGGAACAGCGACATGACGAAACTTGACGTTAACCCGACTCCGGCACTCGGCGTTGTCGGGTTAATCTTTTAAAATATTCCTTTTTAATGTTTTTTCTTGCCCTTTTTTGGCAGCGGGCGGTGTGCGCGCATGCGTTCATCGGAGGGCGGGTGGTGGGGCCCAATTAATTGCATAGATGGAGATGGAATACAAGTGCGAGGGATTTGAACTCGTGTCACTCTCCATAAATTTAGTTCCCAGGGGCATAAATACTCCTAAGCTTCCCAACCAACCACACAAGTCCTAATGCCATTCTTACTATGTCCAAGATTGGCTCATACATTGGTCCACAAAGTGCGAACCAAATTCTCTTTCAACAACAAATACATACATATATTGAAATACATATATATGTGTGAAGATAGACATCGTCGAACATGTAAATGAAATTCATTGTATATATTTATTAAATCTCTATCTATACATCATATTTGTTAAAAAAACATTATCTTATATTTGTGATGTAGTAAAAAAAAAATTATATGTATATATTTGTGATGTATTAAAAAAAACATTATATATACATATAAGGCAAATATATTAATCTCTGTGATATTTTCCTCGCCATGCATGTCACATCACATTATCATATTCTTAGTTATGATTCCTTGTACATTGCATGTTGAAATAGACAAGTTATTCAACAACATTTATCATCTTCCATATAGATTGAACTCGTTATAAATCAAACACTACAATTATTAGGTACCCACATTATTAGGTCTCTATTGGTCGACAAAATGCAAATTAAATTCTCTTTCATCACATGTATTATTAAAGCACACTGTCACACTCTTAGCTACTATTTCTTGTACAATGCATGTTGATACAGACAAGTCATTTGACAATCTTTATCCTCTTCCATACAGATTGAGCTCAATTAAAACCAAAAATCTATAGCTATTAGGTATCTATTGATAGACAAAAAGCAAACCAAATTCTCTTTCATTTTGAGTTTGACAAATACTATATGTATCTAAGTGGGGATGATTTTAGAGTTCAGTATGCTTTTAGTAGAATTTTAGCTATTATTTGACAAATACTATATGTGGTGAGGATAGACATCATCAAGCGTGTAAGTGAAATTCATGTATATTAGCTAAATCTTTATCTACACATCGTATTTTGTTAGTAAAGCATTATCTCATGTTTGTGATATATTAGGGGTGAGGATAGACATCGCTAAACATGTAAGTGAAATTCATGTGTATTAGTTAAATCTTTGTCTACGCGTCATACTTGTTAGTAAAACATTATCTTATGTAGTCAATTGGATGTAGCTCGAGTTGTTGTGAGAAAAAATTGTTATCCTCCCACTCGGGTTCAAATCCCACTCTTTGACATGTTTGTTCTCAATGAGTCGATTGTTGGTGAGCTATGTATGCCCTATTCGTGAGTTGTTGACTTGGCCTTGTGCCGTAAAGAATCTAAGGTTTAGCCTCGAATACCATCGTTGGAATTAGGGGAAGTGCCCAAATGGTTTCCCTCGAGATATGTTAAATGGAAAAAGAAAGAAAAAAAAACAGTATCTCGTGTATGTGATGTATTAGGAGAGACATTGCACTATGTGGAATGCAAACATATTGATTTGTGTTGTGTTTCTTGTCGTGCACATCATATCGATCACTAAAGGATGGCATTGAGTTGTATCGCTTACCATGCAAATCATAGCAATCATTAAAGCATGTCATTCAACTGTATTTCTTGCAATGTACATCATATCAATCATTAAAACACGACATCATATGCTTAGCTACTATTCCTTGCATAGTGCACATTGACATAGGCAAGTCCTTCAATGACCTTATCCTCTTTGACATAGATTGAGTTCAATTTAAACCCAACTCTATAATTATGAGGTATTTTCATTTTCGAATCCAAGGGGTTAGTTCAACTAGTTATTGAAACGTTGTCAGGCATTTGGCTAGTTTTGTGTTTGTGTGTACTTGATTCAAATCTCCCTAGGTTAGGCACATTGGTCTATGCCAACATGTTTACTGGGGATGACATCCACAAATGTGGGGAAGCACCCTTAGGTTTCTTTTCCTTGGAAAAAAGCTACATGCATTCTCAGTATGGCAAGGAAGGTCTACACAAACAGAGGTCCATACCAACTATGGGAAGGTTCACACTAGCCATAGGAGGTTTGTACCAATTGAGGCATCAAAATTGTCTTGTATATGTGGAAGTTCCTAGTAAGATAAAATCTAAAGGTGTAGGACAAAGGGTACTCAAATGCATTTTTCCAGGTGTGTTTTTTTGTATTTGTGTAGCAAATGATTTATAGTTCACTTTGAAAACATGATTTTCTCGAGTTTCCCAACTATCCTAGGGTTTGGGGCATCTTTAGATCCATATGTGATCTTACAAGAGTGCAGTCTTGGGTTAATCCCTTGTATGGGACAAGACTTTCTTTACCAAATTCTAGTAAGGATGGTTAGGGAAGGTATGTTTTGAGCACTATTTACCCTAAGCCCAATACATAGAGGGTCAACCCTAAATTTTATATAGTATTGTGCCACCTACTCAACACTACTCTTTATGTAATGAGCAAGGGTAACTTACCAACTCCCCTACTTTGTTTGTTTATTTACACAATCCTAACACTTTGATGGAAAGTCAAAACATCATGTTGATTGAGTTGTTTAAAAGAAGAAAGAACAACATTGTTGTTAGTCACACACTACTCCTTCATAACCCCTAAATGACAAGTTTCTTCCTTCGACCCAGATTACCTCAAAGAAAAAAAACACATAAAATTGTAATCCAATTAATGATGATTGAAAACTTATTATGCTAGATTTTGGACATGTTAATTACTAGTGAACCCAATCCAATTAATGATAATTGGAGGCCCATTATGTTATATTTTGGACATGTCAATAACCACTTAGCCTCCTACCCTAAGGAAATAACAATACACCTCCAAATGCAAATCTAATTCAAGTGGTTACTTAAATGTTTGCTACATATATACTTATTGTTTTTCCCTTCATGCATGCATTTTTTTATGGTTGCATTACTTTTCTACCATGTCACTTTTTCAACATAATTATTAATTTATAAATATTTTTTTTTATATTTATGTTTAAACTTGATAACTTAGACGACGTTTTAAGCCAAAATTTCTTAACTTATAGTAGCCACACATTTTATTTTTATTTATAAAAAAATCATTTATGATGATGATGATGATGATTAACGTCCACTAAGACCGAATTGGTCTATCAGAGCTTAAGAGGGTAAGTAATTACTTGCGATTCTTTAGAATTTTGTTTATGTGCTCAAAAAGCATTAAGAGAAGTTTTCCAAGATCACCATACTTTTGTTGAGTTAAGAGGTTAGGAAGGTTGGT
>CBVK0101861570.1:0-12176 GCA_900067695.1 Picea abies | reverse complement strand
ATTCGATATTCGATTCGATGGAAGCGGAGGTACTATCATTGATTCTGGAATGACAATCACGTATTTGTCGGCCCCGACATACAAACCTTTTCTAGCTGCTCTTCGATCTAGCACTCGAGGTGAGGAAGTTTATGGAAGTGCTACAGGTCTTGATCTTTGTTACAAAGCTACGCCTGATCTCGGACTTCCAGTTATTACGTTTGAGTTTGCAGGAGATGCCAAATATATCGTGTCCGTAAAAAATGCGTTTGTGTTCACATATGAAGCCAACAGTGAGCTAGCTTGCCTTGCGATCGCATCTTCAGGGCTGGCAGGTTCATCAGGGATAATTGGAAACATTCAGCAGCAGAATTTCCAGATAGCCTACGATCAGGGATAATTGGAAACATTCAGCAGCAGAATTTCCAGATAGCCTACGATCTGGACAACAACAAACTCTCTTTTCGTCAGAAAAACTGTGCTTCCACGTAGATGTAGCTATATCATGTGAAACTGGTATATGTTTTTTTATTTAGAATTGTTTGTCTATTATTCTTTATATTGTAGTAGAGAATATCCTTGTTATTTCTTTTTGAATAAGAATACCAGTCCTGGCTGGGCGTTATGGTTCGACTGATGCTCTGTACTATAAGTTGTTTTTCAGTGCGAATATAAGTTTTGGGAAAAGCTGAGATGAAATCTAATAGGCAAATATCATCAACTCATTGGTCAAAAATTTGTTCCTCATGATTAAGTATAAGCTGTAAAATCTTTAATATATGAAAAAAACCTATTTAAATAACGCTTAAAAATTAGGTTATTGAGTTGAATTATATGAAAAATATAAATAATAATAAATATATAAGATCATATGGAATGTTGGCAATACATTTGGATTAGGTTCTTGAGTTGAATTATATAAAAAATATAAACAATACTAGATATATAAAGATCATATGGAATGTTGGTAATATATTTGGAGTTATATGGTGGACTTATTAATAATATAAAAGAATATGGGTTGTATATATTTTTATCTTAAGATAATGTAGAAGTGTCAAAATTCATGGATCAGATTTAACTAGACATTTTATATTTTTTTATAAATATGATGTTTGAATAGATTTAGTAATTCTACTAGATATTTTTTTTTGATATTTTATATTTTTTGATAAATATAATGTTTGTATGATTAGAAATTAGATTATTGAGATGAATTATAAAAAATATGTTGTTGAGTTGAATTATAAAAAATATAAATAATAATAGATATATAAAGTTGATATGGAATGTTGGAAATATATTTGGATTTAGATGGTGCACTTATTAATAATATAAAATAATATGGGTTATATATATTTTCATTAAATTATTCATATGAAGATAATGTAGAAGTGTCAAAATTCATGAATCAGATTTAATAATTATATTAGACATTTTATATCTTTTGCATAAATATTGGATAAATATGATGTTTGTATGCTTAGAAATTAGGTTATTGAGTTGAATTATAAAAATTAAATTATTAAGTTGAATTATAAAATTTAGATTACTGAGTTGAATTATAAAAACTATAACTAATAATATATATATAATTCATATGAAATGTTGACAATACATTTGGATTTAAATGGTGCACTTATTAATAATATTAAATAATTAATAATATAAAAAATTATGGATTATATACATTTTAATAATTCTACTAGACAATTGATATCTTTTTGCTAAATCTTTTTGCTAAATGTGATGTTTGTGTGGTACTTTAAAGAAGCTTTTGAACTTACATATGATTTATGTAAAGTTAATGATCATTTATATATTTGTTCCAATATATAATTTGATTGTGAATAATTTAATAAAATTTGATAGAGTATATTTTTATGAAACAATTTGTCTTAAATTTAATGTAATTTAGGTAATTTAGTTTTTTTTTATTAAAAATGAATAAACTATTTTGAATTAATATTAAAATTTTAAATTATATGATAATATTATTGTTCCATTATGTATTGTTTGGTGTTTGTGGTGATAAATTAATTTTAAAGGAGTAGACATTTTAAGACTGATTTTATGGTTTTGTCTACAATATTAAGACTATTGTTTAAAAAATGTTGTAATTTTAAGTGATCCTTCACAACCCACAGAAAAAAGAGGGGGTGTGTATTATTGGTAACACTATTTTTTGATTCATAGTGACACCACATTCTATTTGGGGATTGAATAATGTTTTGTTTGCAATGGCACTAGTTGCAAGACATTTATAATTTTAACTCTGAAAAAAAAAGTTGTTATCTTGGTAGCATCAATTTTCAATTTAGGGTTTGATTTTAAGGTTTTTGTTAGCAACAATATAGGTTTCTAAGGCCATGGTTGAATTTTTTTGTAATTTTAACCTCGTAAAAAAGGTGCTAGCAATAGCACCACATTTTATTCAATGGTTGTTTTTTGTGGTTTTGACACCAAAATATGGGTTTTAGGGCTAGAGTTCTATTTTTTAGGCCATAGTTCTTGTTAAATAGGTAACCATGTTCTTAATGAAAATGAAGGGTCATGGTAAGAGATTGAACCCACTAAAGTGGAGATGTGGTATATGGTAGCAAAATCCATGGTATCCATGTGTAGTGGATGCGACACATGTTTATTGAGGTCGACTTGGTGATTGGATGAAACAAGAGTCTAGTGAGTGGGATCAAGGGTAGTTTGAAAGTGTAGGGGTTCTGGATAATGGTGAGTGTAATGGAAAAATGTTTTGCATAGAGAAAAAGGGTGCTTAGACTGCAATGATGTATTGTGTGTTCATATAGGTTCCTTTGAGGGTAGGGGAGGGGTGCCCCTGACCACTATGATCAACAAAAGTGAAGCTACCATGGTTGGGTGAAGAAGGTTCNAACAAAAGTGAAGCTACCATGGTTGGGTGAAGAAGGTTCTACAACATAGACAGCATAGTACAAAGGTTATTAGCGTGAAAGAAAGAGGTGTGATCTTGGTGCAAGTGGAAGTTGGGGTGCTTTTGTAGCCAAGATGGGTCTGAGGCTGGTGGTGGCCCCAATTTTCTTATTGTTTCCATAGTTGTTTTTTATGCACATGGCTTATTCAAGGTGTTGGGTATCTAAGGCATCTCTAAGTTCACAAGTGATGAGACACTCAAAGGTGGTATGTAATTAAAGGCTAAATCAATTGGGTGTATTATTGGTAACACTATTTTTTTATTCAGGATTTGAATCTATCATCAACTCATTGGTCAAAAATTTGTTCCTCATGATTAAGTATAAGCTATAAAATCTTTAATATATGAAAAAAAACTATTTAAATAATGCTTAGAAATTAGGTTATTGAGTTGAATTAGATGAAAAATATAAATAATAATAAATATATAATATCATATGGAATGTTGGCAATACATTTGGATTAGGTTATTGAGTTGAATTATATAAAAAATATAAACAATACTATATATAAAGATCATATGGAAAGTTGGTAATATATTTGGAGTTATATGGTGCACTTATTAATAATATAAAAGAATATGGGTTAGTCAAAATTCATGGATCAGATTTAATTAGACATTTTATATCTTTTAATAAATATGATTTTTGAATAGATTTAATAATTCTATTAAACATTTTATATTTTTTTTTATATTTAATATTTTTTTTTATAAATATAATGTTTGTATGCTTAGAAATTAGATTATTGAGATGAATTATAAAATATAAATAATAATAGATATATAAAGTTCATATAGAATGTTGGCAATACATTTGGATTTAGATGGTGTATTTATTAATAATATAAAAGAATATGGGTTATATACATTTTCATTAAATTATTCGTATAAAGATAATGTAGAAGTGTCAAAATTCATGAATCAGATTTAATAATTTTATTAGACATTTTATATTTTTTTGGATAAATATTAGATAAATATGATGTTTATATGCTTAGAAATTAGGTTATTGAATTGAATTATAAAAATTAGTTTATTGAGTTGAATTATACAAAATATAAATAATAATAGATATATAAAGTTCATATGGAATGTTTACCATACATTTGGATTTAGATGATAAATTTATTAATAATATAAAAAAATATAAGTTATATATATTTATTAATTTATTCATATAAAAATTATGTAGAAGTGTCAAAATTCATGAATGAGATTTAATAATTTTATTAGACATTTTATATTTTTTTAGATAAATATAATATTTGTATGTTTATAAATTAAGTTATTGAGTTAAATTATAAAAATTAAGTTATTAAGTTGAATTATAAAATTTAGATTACTGAGTTGAATTATTAAAAATATAACTAATAATATATATAAAGTTCATATGAAATGTTGACAATATACATTTGGATTTAGATGGTGCACTTATTAATAATATAAAAAAAT
Source organism: Picea abies (assembly GCA_900067695.1). NCBI lineage: Eukaryota > Viridiplantae > Streptophyta > Pinopsida > Pinales > Pinaceae > Picea > Picea abies. The sequence continues at coordinate 7,795 of CBVK0101861570.1, read as the reverse complement.
ATGAATTATATACATTTTAATAATTCTACTAGACATTTGATATCTTTTTGCTAAATATGATGTTTGTGTGGTACTTTAAAGAAGCTTTTGAACTTACATATGATTTATGTAAAGTTAATGATCATTTATATGTTTGTTTGAATATATGATTTGATTGTAAATAATATAATAAAATTTGATAGAGTATATTTTTATGAAATGATTTGTCTTAAATTTAATATAATTTATGTAATTTGTTTTTTTTTATTAAAAATAAATAAACTATTTTGAATTAATGTTAAAATTTTAAATTATATGGTAATATCATTGTTTTATTATGTGTTGTTTGGTGTTTGTGGCGATAAATTAATCTTAAAGGAGTAGATATTTTAAGACTAATTTTATGGTTTTTTCTACAATATTAAGACTATTGTTTAAAAAATGCTGTAATTTTAAGTGATCGTCCACAACCCACAAAAAAAAGAGGGGGTGTGTATTATTGGTAACACTATTTTTTGATTCATAGTAACACCACATTTTATTTGGGGATTGAATAATGTTTTGTTTGCAATGGTACTAGTTGCTAAGACCATGGTTTTAAACAATTTATAATTTTAACTATGAAAAAAATAAGGGTGTTCTCTTGGTAGCATCAATTTTCAATTTAGAGTTTGATTTTAAGGTTTTTGTTATCAACAATATAGGTTTCTAAGGTCATGGTTGATTTTTTTTGTAATTTTAACCTCCAAAAAAAGGTGCTAGCAATAGCACCACATTTTATTCGATGGTTGTTTTTTGTGGTTTTGACACCAAAATATGGGTTTTAAGGCTAGAGTTCTATTTTTTAGGCCATAGTTCTTGTTAAATAGGTAACTATGGTCTTAATGAAAATGAAGGGTCGTGGTAAGAGATTGAACCCACTGAAGTGGAGATATGGTATATTGTAGCAAAATCCATGGTATCCATGTGTAGTGGATGTGACACATGTTTATTGAGGTCGACTTGGTGACTGGATGAAACAAGAGTCTAGTGAGTGGGATCAAGGGTAGTTTGAAAGTGTGGGGGTTCTGGATAATGGTGAGTGTAATGGAAAAATGTTTTTCATAGAGAAAAAGGGTGGTTAGACTGCAATGATGTATTGTGCGTTCATATAGGTTCCTTTGAGGGTAGGGGAGGGGTGCCCCTAATCACTATGATCAACAAAAGTGAAGCTACCATGGTTGGGTGAAGAAGGTTCTACAACATAGAGAGCATAGTAAAAAGGTTATTAGCATGAAAGAAAGAGGTGTGATCTTGGTGCAAGTAGAAGTTGGGGTGGTTTTGTAGCCAAGATGGGTCTGAGGTTGGTGGTAGCCCCAATTTTCTTATTGTTTCCATAGTTGTCTTTTATGCACGTGGCTTATTCAAGGTGTTGGGTATCTAAGGCATCTCTAAGTTCACAAGTGATGAGACACTCAAAGGTGGTATGTAATTAAAGGCTAAATCAATTGGGTGTATTATTGGTAACACTATTTTTTTATTCAGGATTTGAATCTAAATTTTTTATTGCAATGTTAAGGAAATGGTTGATAAAATGTTGCAATTTTAAGCCCCTCATAAAAGGATGCTACTAGTAGCACCACTTCCAATTTCAGGATTGATTAATGTTTTGGTTGCAATGGCACTAGATGCTAAATTTGTGGTTTCAAACACTTTATAATTTTATATTTGAAAAAAGGTTGATATTGGCAACACCACTTTTTGATTTAGGGGTTGATTTTAAGGTTTTTGTTAGCAACAATATAGGATTCTAAGGTCATGGTTGAAATTTTTTGTAATTTTAAGCAACAATATAGGATTCTAAGGTCATGGTTGAAATTTTTTGTAATTTTAGCCTTGAAATATAAGGTGCTACCAATAGCACCACTTTTTTATTTGAAGATTGTTTTTGGTGGTTTTGATGCAAAATTATTAGATTTTAGGGATAGAGTTCTCATTTTTAGGTCATAGTTCTGGCTATATTGGTAACTATGTTCCGAAAGAAAATGAAGGGTCATGGAAAGAAATTGAACCCACTGAAGTGAAGTTATTTTATTTGGTATCAAAATCCATGGTATCTATGTGTAGTGGAATACTAAGAATATTGTGTGTTTAGAAAGAGTCAATAATAAATTCACATGCGCAGTGGATTTCTATTTAGATAGTATTATTAGGATTTATTACTGAGTTTGCAATCAATACTGTGAAGTCATACACTGCTATAGAGCAGGATTTCTTGAAGGGACCAAGAGGAAGGTACATTAGGTCAATTTACACATTGATCATGATTTTATTGCATGATAAAGATGTAATGACAATGGAGTCAGACAGATAATCACTCTACGTGCATGGGGAACTAGGGGAAGTACTAAGGAAGATATGAGATATGGAGAGGGCTCTTGAGAGAGGCCAGAACAAGGAATCAATGGAACCCATTATGATGGATGAGGAACATACCAAGATGATATTGAGTAGAGCAGGAGTGACACGCAGTGAATGACCCTACCAATATAGGATTAATAATAAGAAGAGGGCACTAGCTGAGCGAGAGGGATTGGATAGTGATGGGGAAGAGGTAGAGGATCTTCATGCTACGAGGCAAATTGAGGAAATCCTATGCACCACATATGAGAGAAAAACCAGAGGTCAAGGGTCTGGCATAGAATAATGATCTCCATTCCATATTAGAATTAGTGTGGAACCCATAACCCCATGTGCAGCTAAGACACCTAAAGAGACAGAACTAGTTATCCAACAAGTGATTAGTAGTAGACATATTTTAATAGGACGAGGGTTCACTGGAAGTACAGATTCAGTAATAAATAGTTAGATATATACATTGCACGAAGGTGGTAGTACAACAAACTTCATAATAGAAGGAGTAGATCCAACTATTAGGTTACCTGGGTTTCATGGAGAAGGGTCAGAGGACCCAAAGAAGGATTTATTTATCTATGAGAAGATTTGGGCATCTAAGCCAATTACAAATGAATATACAAAAGTGGCTCAACTGGAAATAACATTTAGATACCACACACTGGACTAGTATATGGGTCTCGCAGTAAACACCCCACAAGGAGCACATACAACTATCGCAGATGTGAAGAAGTAATTAATCAATGAATTCCAATGACCTAATTCAGAGGATTAGTTCATGAACGAGATGATAGAGATCAAACAAAAGCCAAGAGAGTCAGTTTGGGAGATTGATAAGAAGTTCAAGAGTTTGAAAGGGAAGTTGAAGTATCCTATCATAGATATGCAACATAGACACTTATTTGTTAATTATTTATTTCCACATTTGAAGCATCCATTCAGGGATCTGAAGTTCCAAAGTCAGGCTAAGGCTTTGGAAGTAGCCTTTCAATTGGAGGAGAATCAATATAAACATATAGATACAGTTGTGGAAGAGTTGAGAGAATATATGAAGAACCTGACGTTTTAGTTGAATTAGAATAAGGGAAAGGAAAAGAGGGAATATGTCTGGTGTACATTATGCAAAATAGAAGGATATCATAAGAATGAGTGCCCAACATTCACATAGTACTTGGGATAAGGAATGCCAAATCATTTACCCATAGGAGGGATATGGTGTGAAATATGTAGAACACATGGAAATGACCCCTATCATTGTCCCATGATGAAAAAGTATCAAACGATACCTGAGAACACATTTTTTAATTTCTACAAGTTAGTGGGACATGAAGACAAGGATTGCAAAAATTTAGAAAAAATGAAGGAGGGGACTTCGGATGCTTATAGGGTGTAGGATGAATCGATGACATGAAAAGCTACACAACAATTTACAATGACACTGTAGTATAATAACATGCAGCAGTTTGGACCACCACCACGATATAATAATGCATAGTTGCAATATAATCAAGTACCCCAGTAAAATACATCGCAGACTAATAATCAAGGTAATAGAGGAAGATTCATAGGAGGAGTTCAGGGAGGAAGATGATTTGGAGGAGGTAGAGGATTGATAACATGTCATAACTATTAGAAACCTAGAGACTACATAATAGATAGTCCATGGACACTACAAACATGTATGTATTGTCGCGCAATAGACCATGATACAGAAGATCGTCTGACACTTTTGATAAAGATATAGGAAAAGAGGAATCATAACAATCAAAATGTTCAATGGATTTTTGTGGAAACCATAGAATAGGATGGGAAGAATATCAATATAGTTACTAGAGGTGGAGCCAAGACAAGATCAAATGCAGCAAAGAAGAATTAGGACCAGCACCAGTGGGTCAGAAAGAATACAACACCTAAACAACCTTTTGATGCACAAAAGGAAAATGAGACCTTCAAGGAGGCTAGACAAAATATTTTGAAGGAGAATATTTTGCATCTACTTCAAGAATGAAGCCAGGAGATGATATACCAGTGTATGACATGCCTCACCTATTTGATCAGAATAGTAGAGATTAGACTTCAGAACAATTAAGAATCATAGAAACTTTTTGGGGTCTTGTTTGAAGTTGTTGAATGATAGACCTCTATACAAGTGTTAGAGAGGACCGATAACATGGGAAGAATATCAATATAGTTACTAGAGATGGAGCCAAGATAGGACCAGATGCAACAAAGAATAATCAAGATCAACACCAGTGGGTCAGAAAGAATGCAACGCCTAGACAACATTTTGATGCGTGCAAGGAAAATGAGACCTTCAAGGAGGCTAGAAAAAATATTTTGAAGGAGAATATTGCATCTACTTCAGGAATGAAGCCGGGAGATGATATACCAGTGTATGACATGCCTCACCTATTTGATCAGACTAGTATAGATCAAACTTTAGAATAATTAAGTAATCTTAGAAACTTTTTGGGGTCTTGTTTGAAGTTGTTGAATGATAAAACCTCTATAAAAGTGTTAGAGAGGGCCAATAACATTGGAAGAATATCAATATAGTTACTAGAGGTGGAGCCAAGACAGGAGCAAATGCAGCAAAGAAGAATGGGGAATAGCACGAGTGGGTTAGAAATAATGCAGCAACTGGACAACATTTTGATGTGCGCAAGGAAAATGAGACCTTCAAGGAGGCCAGACAAAATATTTTGAAGGAGAATATTGCATATACTTCAGGAATGAAGCCATGAGATGATATACCAGTGTATGAAATGCCTCACCTATTTGATCAGACTAGTAGAGATCAGACGTGAGAACAATTAAGTAATCTTAGAAACTTTTTGGGGTCTTGTTTGAAGTTGTTGAATGATAAAACCTCTCTAAAAGTGTTAGAGAGGTCCAATAACATGGGAAGAATTTCAATATAGTTATTAGAGGTGGAGCCAAGATAGGAGAAGATGCAACAAAGAAGAATCGGGACCAACACCAATGGGTCAAAAATAATGCAACAACCCGACAACATTTCGATGTGCACAAGGAAAATGAGACCTTCAAGGAGGCTAGACAAAATATTTTGAAGGAGAATATTGCATCTACTTCAGGAATGAAGCCAGGAGATGATATACCAGTGTATGAAATGCCTCACCTATTTGATCAGACTAGTAGAGATCAAACTTTAGAACAATTAAGTAATATTAGAAACTTTTTGGGGTCTATTGACCAGCGTTTATGACACACCATCAACGGGAAGGGAAGATTTGGGTCTGGGGTTGTCTACTTAACACAAGTTGTTTGGTATAATCTACCTTCATGGGTTTTATGGCTCCGTTAACCAACTAAAATCCTAAAACAATTTAAAAGATGTGAACTAACTAAATATTCTACTCTAACAGTCAACACTTTAATTATAAATGATTAACTAACAATGTTTATATACAATGGTTATATACAGTTTACAAGGTTTGAGCAAAGTCTTGTGAAAATAATTATTTTAAGATAAGGAATCTAAATAAGATTAAAAACAAACAAAATTATTCTAGTACTCTAAATGAACAATGAATGAACAATATTGTAAATGATATAATGAAAATAGACAAAGCAGATTGAAGTTTAAATGATGCAATCACTCTTCATTCACAAATCAACAAATTAAATAAATAATACACTAACTAACCTTTAGTTGATCAACAGTAATAAACTAAATTCATCTCTTTGCATTTGTATGAACTCCCACTGTCCCGTGTCAAGTGAAAACCTATGACAAAATCAAGAATAATACTTCTTGAAGAAATTAAAAGAAGTGTTTCATATTCTGGAGCAATTTTATTACGACAGAAAGAAAAATAATTATATATTATGTGACCTTGAAATGTCCAATAATTGAAAATGAAATAAATTCCAATTCTTAGGAATGGTGTTACCAGCTATCTAGGATCAAATGTAAACTCAAAATACTTGAATAGATGATCAGTCACAGATATAAACTAGACCAAAAGATAATGAACAACATAAAGAAAAACATGATATAAAATATTATGTGCAGAACAAACTAAAGCTAATTCAACATAGGTAATATTTCACATCAAGAAATTACATGAGAAGACAATGAAAAGACACAGCACAGTCTACACATGATGAAAGCCAAAGAGAAATTGCTTTCTCATATAGTTTCAACAAAATATGTTCATCATATGGTCGAGGAAGAATTTTTGGGATAATAGACTCTTAAAGATTGAACAAATTAATACATAAATGATAGCAATTAACCATGTATTGATAAAGTCCTCAAAGAATAAGTTCGCTCAGTGTGCCAGAGCGGGATGTTACATCCAGGAAGAATTTTTGGGATAATAGACTCTTAAATATTGAAAAAATTAATACATAAATAATAGAAATTAACCATGTATTGATAAAACAGACTAGAGATAATTTAAATCGATGCATAATAAATTACTCAAAGAATATGAAGATATTATAATAAAAATAAAACCATTTTACTCACAAGGAAAAATCTATTAAGCAATCTGGAATTTCATATTCTTCTTCGAAAATATTCGTCCATTCTCCCAAAATTCCAACCATCTATTACTTCATTTGAAAAGAAAAAGTTTACAAAATAAATAATATAAAAAAAATCCTCCTTTAAATTTCTTCGGTCCCTTTGGCTCTGAAATTTTTCATATATTTATACAATGAATGAATAGTCTGGGCATCACTAATAATTTTCACCTGAAATTAGTCTCATAAAGAGACAACAATATCTCTCAAATAGTGCATTTTTTGGGGAAATATCTCACATGTAAGCTAAATGGGTCCATTCTGCAGATGGGTTTTCAACCATTTTTTCAGATTCCTTATAGGTTGGCTGAAACAAGTCCCGTAAAATCATCTGTTTGTTCTTGAACGCATTTCCAAATCTTATTTGTTGTTGTTCATAAATTATTTGCAACAATCCAATATTATTTTTGGATCAATTATCTTGAATGTATTTAAATAATAAAATCAAAATGATTTTGTGAAAATGATTGCTAATGAGCAAAAGACGAAAACATAATCATAATTTAAACGAAAGTAAACATTTGATAAAAATTAATGTTTTCGTTTAAATTAAGTTTTCTATATTCATCTCTCCCTCATTCAAATTTAATCAAATGTGAACAAATGTCATAGAAAAAATGTGTCACAATAAACGTTCTTCCTGTAAAATCATTGTTATTAATCCATGTCTTCAAGCAAGCCATGCTCATAGCATATAAATGCAATAAGGATGAGGTAATAACAAACTCCCAAATGATGAAACTCGTCCATCAACATAAAAAATATGTAGAAAGAAAAAAGAAATGGCATTTGAATTTCATGAAATTCAAACCAAACAAAAGAAAAGAATATAAACTCAAACCAACCTCGAAACAAAGCAAACCAATACCAA
>CBVK0101861496.1:0-16932 GCA_900067695.1 Picea abies | reverse complement strand
CTTTTGAACCAATGGATAGATCTAATGTATCTAAGCATTGTAGACCTTCCTGGGAGCTTGATCTCACAATCTAGAACCTGTGCATCTTTATCTTCTCAAGTTTCCATAGCTTTACCAACATGTATGCACCCTAATACTTTGTCAACCTGCATACGTACGCACCCTAATACACTGTCATCCCGCGTATTGTATGCACCCTAATACACTGTCAGCCCACATATGCCTTAGAAAATATGGTTTTTTTGTATTCACTGTAATTCCGAGAATTTCGTCGTCAACCCTTCGTACTACCTCGGACTTTTGCAACTTTAGATGTATCAATGAGTACTTGCAATAAGCCTCACACAACAAAATCTATTCAATATGTTCAAAGTGTGATTAAATGAGAGAGCCTTACCTATTATTTATACTTTCATGTAGCATCCCACTTTGTTGATTTTACGGAGTTCTCCATTAACTTTATTATTTAAATAATTTCTTTTGCAAACAGTTTGACTTTTTAGGGCTTCTAAATGACTCATGAGGGTCCTCCAACTTCGCATGGCCATAACTCTCTAACCATGAGAAGTTATGTGACATTCCACATACCACCGGAAATGGCATGACAAGTAGTATACATCTAGGATAGTTTCACTGAAAAATTCATTGACCTTCATCTCGTTATTCCACAATTAAGCATGGGTTCTCTAACCATACTTCTAGGATAACTCAATCCGCAAAGCGTCTTTCCATGAGGGATTTCACCATAAGGGGACCACTTTCGAGTTCATCCATTTCTACTTATTATCAACCATGAAAAGACAATAACGAGTCATCTTTAAATTAAACAATCTTGGGTCCATTACCCAACCTTTGTGCTACGGGGATTTCTTCAAGGGTCGACATCAATGAAAACCAACCTTAATCAACAACACTAGTGCGTTTTAGGATTTGTCTGCCCTAGTGCATTTAAGTTATAGTTAGTCACGGTGAAATCAATTTACCTTGAGACCTGGTGAGTTTAATATATCATGCACCCTGATGCTTGTGTAATTTGTATGTACTAGTATCTTTTTTACCATATGCACCGAAGGGTAGTGAAATTTTGAATATTCGAGATGAGATGTCAAAGCCATTATTTTTAGTATGCACCAGTGCGTATATTATAGTAAAAAAATTGATGCATAAATAATATTTAAACTCTCGGTGCGTATAATAATGATAATGCACCTATACAAAAATTATTTTTAGTTCCCAGGTCTTTATTTCGAACATGACCACTGTACAATTTTGAAATGATAAATATTTTTGTATGTTATATCATTTACGAAACAATGTCTTTTCTCAATAGTACAGTTCAAAAAAATACAGTGCATTGATTGATATATATATATATATATATATATAATTCATTGTTTTTTACAAATTTTCAATTAATCATTTCAAAATCAATTTTTTTTTGTAATAATATTGTGTTATATTTTTGTTATTGTATTTCGATATAATGATTGCATTAATGCGTTATCCAACCAATTAAACCTTTGTTATTTGTAACAATGTAAATCATCCACATATCAATTATTCAGGAACAAAAGATTTTACAACATTTGACAATGCAATAAAATAAGAAACCCATTTTATTATATATGAATAAGTGACCCATTGTAATACAAAAGGGGACGACGTAAAGGTCTAGTACAATAATCAAGTTGCAAACAATTTGTAATTGTTACACTTATTGGTGACGAGTCCTCATGCAATTGGGACAATATGTCGAGTACATTAAACAAAATCCTTGATTTTCAGAGACAAATATTCCAAAAAATACAACTTGCAGTAACATTCAATTATATTGATTGGCATTCGTTAGTTGAACTGTTGGCATTGCTCAAGCTGTGTGCATGCCTAATTTCTTCATCATTTGTAGGTGATATTGTAATTTGATTTTTTAACATAATGTTTTCTTGATCAACTTGTTTTTTATGTTCCACCCCTTCATCTTCCATCTACAAACATATAAATAAATTGTAATAAGTATATATACATTTATATATAGTATAATATACATGATTGTGTAGATAAAAAAACATACCTTAGCACTAAGTCTTTCATAAACAATACACATTCTTTCGAAACCATGCTTCATGAATTCTTGCAAAATCTCCTCTGTTGGCTGCATTCTGTACTTTGTTTCCTGCATGTTTAATACAACATGACAAAACATAATTGATATAATCAATATAATCAATATACGTTTTCTTGTTTTTTCATTAATTATAAAACAAGGGAAATTAAGCAACATAGCTACTTACAAATTGTTCAATTAAACTTTCGTTCTTCAACAAATACACACAACCCATACTTAACCCAATGTTTATCAATTCATGGGTTATATCATCTTTGTATGTTATCACCTAGTAGAATACATATATGGACAAGTGTAAATTAATTATTTAAATATAAATATCACAACAAACATGAAATATTAAGAAAAGGCCCAAAACGTAAATACTAACAAAGTTTGTGATCAACCCTTTTATTCCTCGTTATCCTATCTTATGTGTTGAATGGATTCTAATTTTTTTTTATTTTATGCAATTGAAAATTAGTATTTCACATGATACTTAAATTCGTTGTACATAAAATAATAAATAAATGATTACATACCTCTAATGCACATTGTAGTTGGGATGGATCCTCTTGCGACACAATTATGTTCATTTCTTTTAACATATTCTTCTACATTTTTTTAGACATCCCTATCAACATGCCTTGTTTTTTCCCTTGTTTGTCCCCTGGAATGTTCAATAATCCCTGGAAAAAAATATACAAAAATTATTAATATTTTTAAAAAATAAGATCTCGATGCGTATATTAATATAATCCATAGCAGAGTGTCAACAATATTTATATGCATTGGCGCATCAACCATACATATATGCACCAATACAATATAATAGTGCCATTGCGAAATTGAAAACATTTTACAAATTTTTGTATTCAATTGATGCTTTAAAAAAATAAAATTCCTAAGCATTGTTTATTATGCTCCGTCGAGCAAGGAACACATTCTTTAAGAAATGACAATTTCCATATAAACTAGTAATTTTTCCATTTTAAACTCAATAGTGTGCTTTGTAAACAATCTGTCTCGCTGCATATTGAAGTAAAATGTGTATCGCGGACTACAAAAATGTTTTTCTAATAATATTTCAAGTTGAAATAAAGGGGTGTTCTTTCAAATAAATAGGCGCCAATGTGCTTACTATGTGCAGGGCACATTGGTCACTACAAATGTGTTTAAAAAAAATTGATAGTGACAGGACAATTTGGTATCCAATGCAATGAGTGGTTTCAATGCAATGTATATGAAACATCGATATATAATTAAACAAAACTTATAAAGAAATTGTGTTGATTTTTTTTATTTTTGTGAAATATAGAAGGAGAAAGCAAAAAATTAGTGAGGAAATTAGGGTTTCCAATATTGAAGGTAACTATGAAACCAATTTTTTTTTATTTGGGAATGTACTGAAAATTGTTTGAATCAAATAAGAGATTGATAAAGATGATTAATAGAATGAAATCTATAACTGAAATTTCTCCTCTGCAGACTTCTATGTGATATACAATAATCCCCCTCGAATTTGCTCTAAAAAAAATCCACCCAGTCTGAAATTTTTGCTAATAAATCTCTATTGCACAAATATCCTTTCTAAATTTTGACAAACAAATAAAAGAAAGAATAGGGTTTTCCTTTGTAAGCACAAAAACTCAAATTATTGCTCATTTTTTTCGGTTTATATTTCGGTGCATTCATGATAAATGCGCGCTCTGTTTTTTTTCTTCAAAAGTTACATTTCCAGTGCGCTCTACCATGTGTAGCGCATCAATGTGGTGTGTATGTATAATGCACCATTTTTTTTCGTAAGAAATTTTAAAGTATTGAGAGTGAGCGTGCACTATTTTTCTAACTTGCTTCAATCAGTTCACTATACAGTTAGAAACCCACCGATGTGAAGTGTAATTAATAACGTACTAAGACAATGTGTAAGAATTACGCACTGTAAGACAATTAAATTTGCACAATGCAAATGCAAACATCTGTATTTAAAGTTTGTGGAGGCAATAACGAAGTTACTCTTTGGTGCTTCTCACAATTACGTGTGTTTGGTTTATCTGTACACACCCGTGCGTCTTTGTTTGATAAAATGCATCGCTTGGAGAGAGAGAGAGAGAGCGAGAGGGGGGGTAGGGGTTGAACATCAAATTCACATTTATTTTTATGTTCGAGGAGGATATTTTTAGGGTTTGAGTAACTATTTCATATTTTGTAAAGCTAGATTGAGATTTCTTGTATAGCTGGGCGGAAGAAAACAGTGATATTGTAGAAAAAATAACGATTTTTTAAGTGTGTTGTCAAGATATAAAAGTTATTTGAAGTTATTTTTGAAGTTAGATTGTCCTATGCTACCCAAAATGATAGTTTTGGCTCAAATGCGGGAAAAAAAGAATTGTAATATCAAAGTGCCAATTCCTGAAATTCCAATGCCTCATTCTGTATCTTTGGAGCTCCTTCAAGTTCTCTCAAACCGATTGCAATACGTCTCAATTTTATTGATAATTCATTTATCTCATTGAATTTATGTTATGTATGCATGTGTTTTTTGATAATTCTTGTGGTCCCAAAATTCCTCAAGCTCTTATCAGGAGAAAGATACCACTAGCAAATGTTTGATGAAAATGGACATATTTTTTACCCTACCAATCCTAACATGGCATCTTTCAGCAACCAACCTAGGTCAATAGTATTATACTATGAATTTGACTTGGTTGTTCTAACAAATATTTCATACCACAATGCTTAGTCATGAGCATAAATCTCCTCTCGAGCAGGTAATGCCTCCATATATTCAATGCATGTACTATTGCGGCAATTTCCGGGTCATGGGAAGCATACCTATGCTCATGTTTGTTTAGTTTTTGTGATTCATAACAAACCACTTTTCCTTCTTGCATGAGGATTCTACTGAGTCCCTCCTTGCAAGCATCTGTGCAAACCAAGAAATATTTTTCTAGGTTTGCGATCCTTAAAAAAAGGGTGTTGGTCAATAACTGCTTCAATTGCTGGAAACTATATTCGCATTTTGGTGACCACACAAATCTCTTTCCCTTCATTTGTAGCGATGTAATATGATTTCCGATATTGGAGAATTCCTTGATAAATATTTTGTAATATCTAGCCAATCCCATGAAGGATCTCACTTCCGTCACATTTCTAGGAGCTGACCAGTCTATGATTGATTTGATCTTCACAGGGTGTACAGCGACGCCTTCGGCTTATATTACGTGGCATAGATACTGTATTTCCCTTATAAAGAAATCACACTTGTTGAATGTGGCATATAGTTGGTGCTCTCTTAACACTTGTAACACCATCTGAGATGTTCTTCATGCGATTCTTGATTCTTGGAATACACCAAAATGTCGTCCACAAACACTAATACGAACTTGTCTAAGTACTTGCTGAGCACATTGTTCATTAAACACATGAATGTAGTTGGTGCATTTGTAAGTCCAAACGACACCACAACAAACTTGTAGTGTCCATACCTTGTCCTAAAGGTTGTCTTGTATGTCTTCGTCCTTAATCCTAACTTGATGATATCCCGATCTCAAATCTATTTTCAAGAAATCTATAGCCCCTCTCAGCTGATCAAATAGATCATATATTCTGGGTAAAGGGTACTTGTTCTTGATGGTCATCTTGTTCAGTGGTCGATAATTGATACGTAACTTTAATGTGTCATCTTTCTTCTTTACAAACAAGGCTGGTGCTCCCCACAGGGATACACTTGGTCTAATGTTAACTTTATCCATCATTTATTTCAACTGCATCTTTAGTTCCACAAAATCTGGTGCACTCATCTTGTAGGGCACTCTCGATGTTGGGTCTGCTCCCGACATGAGATCAATTGAAAAAACAAGGTCTCTTTTCAGAGGTAATCTCGACAGCTCCTCTGGAAACACATCCCTGAACTCCCATAACATAGGGTGATCTTCAACCTTCAACTCATCGTTTTCCATTGAATTCAACACTTGTATAGCATACATAGGACACCCTCTTCTTCTATACTTCTTGAGTTGTAACACTGATATTTGTCTCATGGGAACTGGCATTTGAATACCTTGAAAGATTCTCGTACTGCCTTTCTCATATTTTCATGCTAGAGTTTTCTCATAGTAGTTCAGTTTTTCGTTATGGGCGGAAAACCAATCCATTCTTAATAATACGTCATAAGAGCCAAGGGGTAGAACATTCAAATCCGCGTGGGTTTGAAATTCCTCAATCCGAATTTGACAAGCTTCTACAACCTCTGCCACTTTCCTCTTTGCTCTAGTGGCTAGCTGGACTAACCACACCTTGGTGTGTTTCTTCTTCTGTAATGAACATGCTTCAACTACTTGAAGTGAAACATAACTAAGATTAAATCATGGGTCAATGAAAATAGAGATTGGTTGTCCAGTGGTGATACCTTCTAATTCAACCATCAAAGCTTGATGGCCTTCTTGTCGATTTTCCACCACTACGTAGATTCTCAATATGCTCCTGGCTAAGTCGTTGACTGTGGTATCCCCTGTACATTATACACTCATTTAATGCCATGTTTCCTGTGGGGACAATCCCTCAATAGATGTGGCTCACCACATCCACAACATTACAAAGGTACTTTCTTTGTTTCCTCTGCTCTTTCCTTTGTCTGCTCCACATGTTTATTCCTACTTTGGGTCGGAAAATTTTGTCGATGCGCACTCCTGATTGGTTGACCCGATTGTGCATCCTTCCCGTAATTCTTATGAGGAAAAGGCTTAAATCCTTTCTTCTGGAATCCAATCTTGTTCCTTTGTTTACAGTTTGTAGGGGACTCATGCTTGTGCTTAAACTCATTGTAGCAAATTTTAACTTTCTGAATGGTTTCTTTTAGTGTCTTGGGCTTGTCAAACTCAATTCGATCTTGATATGACTGTGGCAACCCATTGAGAAAATGTTGGATCCTTGTCTTCTCATCCTTAAGGTAGGGAATGTACCTCAACAGTTCCTTGAACCATTTTTCATATGCCTCCAAGGTAAGTTGCCCCATCTTAAGCTCATAAAATTCCTTTATTTTATCATCATAATACTTTTCAGATAGGTAAGCCTTGGAAAAGTATTTCTCAAACTGTATCTAGGTTAACTTTCTCTTCTTTATCCTTTTGATTTCTTTGAGGTCCTCCCAGCAAATTGAAGCCTCGCCATTCAGGTTGAACACTACACTCCTTGCCTTGGTATTATCTGAGTAGTTATGTACTCAAAAGTACTTTTTCAATGTGAATAGTCATGCTTCAACTTACTCTCCTTTCTTTATCTCACCATCAAAATTAGGTGGCCTATCCTTATTGAATTCTTTAGTTAGAAAACTCTGAGACTTCTTCCTCTTTCTCTTCTTAGAAATACTGGACTCCGTGCCAATACTAGATTGTTCTTCTAGACTAGTCTTCTGACTAGGGGACTCTGTGGAATTGCTTCCACTCAATCCACCTTTCTTAGCGCCTTGACGCTTTCTTTTGGAAGAGCTCTTTCTCACATCGTTGTGAACCATTCCATGCTTTTGGGCATCCAAAGGGGTTTTTAGCCTCTCCGATTGCTGGAGCTCGAAATTTTTAGGACTTTGCTGCATATGTTTTTGAATTTCGGATAGGTTCTGTAATAAAATTGCATTCAACTCTACTTGTTCGGCATGGGCTCTCATAAGCCTCTCATTATCCGCCTTTAGACTTCTCACCGTGGCCATCAAATTTGTAGGGGTCTCGTTGTCCTTCCGACTGTCTGATTCTTCATCTCTAAGTTGCATGAGGTCCTCCATACTACGTTGCACCATTCACTTCTGTGAGCTTTTAAACTTGTCCTACGTGTTGAAACAACAATCATTGTTATAATTTCATGTCAATATCTTAACTCAGGTATTTCGAACAACATAAATCCCATTTGAGTAACCTTACGTCGTCTCAGTGACCCTTCCAAGCCTAGGGTTTGAATTGTGCTCTGATAACACTCTGCAACACATCCAACCGCCTTTGTTGAACACGTCACGCAAATAACTCTCTTCTCTTAATGGAATTTGTAACTTTCCCAACCTCCTTAATGAACATATAAGGTCCTTGGGTCTCTATCATGTTTAACCATTGTCATGTGGCATCCATGTGACGCTTCGGCACATTCGTCATCTGCCATGACGATTACGTTGCATCCACGTGTGCTTGTGACATCCTACCACCACATGAGTCTACTCCACTTCGAGCCATCGGAGCTATCGCTCAGACTCTTTACTAGTGTTCTTACGTTTTACCTCTGACAGATATGGTATCAAAGAATATTCTCCTTCGATTCTATACGTTCGAGGCTAGAACAATTCTAGGAGTTTCCTTATTATGAAGCCAAGGCATCGAGGAATTTATCTTCTCCTTAATGAATGGTCATGAGCGTAAGTTGCAATATTCCGGTAAATGATTGAGATTGATTCGTAGCTTAGGGTTCTCCTGCCAGGTAGACTCCACTTGTCTCATCCACTTGTGGGTAAGTGACACCTATCACTCTAAACTCATACTAGCTGCCCGTTGGCAAGCCATGTCAGCGATGAAGTTAAACCTTCATTTTGACAACTTAGACAAGGTGCACGAAAAATTGATAACTGTCATGCCCTCTCTCTGTGGTCCGATCTATGGTTGAGATCTTTTCTCCATCGGACTCACATGTCTAAGCCATCAGAGTTATTTTCCGAGTCCATCAAGGCCGTGCTCCGAAGGCAGTCAACGCTAAGCCAACTAGGCCCACGCTTAATCTCTCCACCCAATCAGCGACTGACACATTTTCACATCGATGCTCCCTGACAACTTTCACCCTTCCGACCTTCTAGTGCGGCCCGTAGTGATCATCGACTAAAAAATCATTCTTCAACTTACAGATCTATGGTTCATATTAGCCTAACTTCATGATATTTTCATTGGGGTATTTCTCACGGTACATGATATTTATTCCCAATGGTCTCACTCTGATAGGTCTATTTCGGGACCCTTCCCATGACACTCAGGGAATCTCTCCGACATGACGACTCCGACTAGTGATGAATAGTCACGATCTATTCAAATCAACGTTGGTGGTTTCTTGTCGACCAACTCAAGGTTTACAAATTCCTAACTATACTTTCAAAGGACTTTAGCCACTTTCTGCGTCCTGCAAGACCTCGACTTCTTAATTTCGGGGACTTAATAAGATACTGAACTCTCTACAAACTACCAAACTTAGGGTTGAGGCCTTGCACGAGTTGCAGGCTCTTGACATAGGAAAACACTTGGGGTGTTTGAACATGTAGCAACTTGTATTCATTCATTTATATGATTTAAACAAGCATTAGTATTCATCATTGCATGAATAGTCTTACTGCCTTCAAGACATGGAACAAGTATACAGACAATATCTTGAATTTAAGCATTCACATAATTCAATCACATAAGTCAGTCACATTCAGTTCAATACAGATGAGCACTTATTTGATGAAGAAATAAACCAATCCAACTAATTGAGGGAGGACACCTTTCCTCCCACTTGGGCCTTGTTGTAGAGTCACTTACTACAATACGCCACCCCCGTGGCAAGCCATGATACAATCAAGGAAATTGACTTAGCAGGGCTACAAGTCTGTAACGATCCGAGAAGGTTACTCTTCTTCTCCCTTTGACATAACAGAAGTTGCCATCCTACTGAGCTCAGGGTCTCTATAGGTTTATTAGGTGGTGGTTTTCTCAATTGAATTTTCTCTGCACAAGGGAGTCCCGTCTCTGCTTAACAGTCTGTCATCAACCTCCCCTTAATAGTGTCGGTTTCTATTCAATAAGCACCAAGCTGCAACCCACTATTGCTCTAGTTCAGAATCAAGGTCTTCTCTACTTAGGGTCATTATTCTCAGCTTGGACAAGCTTCGTATTTTCTTCAAGAAATCTAAGTTGTTCTTTCTTAATCAACGCATCTCCTTCTGCACTTTGTTGCTCGTCTCTCCGAGCTTTCTTCTTTTCCTATGTTCCACTGTGTTTTTTTTTTCCATCTGTATGTCTCCCCTTTTTTTCCTCTTGCTTCTCGAACTGCCTTCTTTTTTCTCCATCTTTTGGGCTCTCTGTTTAATTCTAGAGACACAACTTGTAGTCCACCCTTTCTCCATATGAAGGGGCAGTTTGTGGTACGTTTTGTTAACCATTCAATTGGCTGTTCTTTTTATGCATGGGCCAATTGTGGCAGTCATTACTACCCAACCACTTTTATGACCCTCTCTTTAATGTTCACGTGGTCTCTTCCATCAGTTTGCGTGCTGGTGGTGAAATCATAATGTTTGTAACCATATATAAGCTTGTTGTGCAAGCTTCCTATTTTCTTCGCTGATGCATATTGTCTTCATTTCACTCAACCATCCCATCAGTCCTCTACTTCATCAATTTTCTTCATTTCACTCAACCATCCCATCAGTCCTCTACTTCATCAATTTCCTACGATGTATCATGGCCAATACTTATCAAGGTTGTTCTCTCTCAGTCAACAACTGGTGTTTATATTAAATCAAAACACAATTACATGCCTCATATTATTAACATATAAGGTTTGTTCTTAATTGCAGTCTTGGGAGAAAACAAGGTGTTACAATAATAAAATTCTTTCCTCGACATTTGTTGTGTTTTTCTACTCCAACCAGGGTTTCTGTCAAGCTTGGTTCTGCTCTTCCTTTTGGTAGGGTTTCTTTCAAGTCCTCTTGTGTTTGACAATCGCTGGGAAGAATTTCAGGTTCCATTAGGCATTACATTATTTTTCTTTGACAANAGGCATTACATTATTTTTCTTTGACAATGTCCACTTTGAATTTCATGTTTTGTTTGGTGGAATTCATTATTTAGGGGTTTCTTAAACATGATCTTCAATTAAAAGTCTGTTGACTTTGTAGGTCCCAACTGGAGAATCTGCATGAGCTACTGAACTCAAGTCTGTTAGTTCTCTACTTGGAGCAAATAAGGTAACCCAATCCATTAAATTTGTTTAGGTGGAATTTCCTTTATTTTATTGATGAAACAAATTACTTGTAGGTAATAAGACATAAATTTGTAGAACTCTATTGTTTCTATATAGACCTAATAGAGTTGTTGTCAGTTAGTTGTCTATTAAAAAACACTTTTGCCATAACATAATAGCCATTTTGAGATGTTGTCTTACGAAAGAAAGGGTATATAACATTGTATTCAAAATGAGGGATGAGAAACCAAAAATAGGTTACTGTTAATATCATTAATATCATGGAGACTTGTTTCAGTTTATGCCAACACGTTCCTCGTTTACTTATATCTATGACTCTCTCTTCTCTATCTCACACACACCATGCTAGTTTCCAAAACTTTCTTTTAGCTTCTCCATTTGATAATTCAATGAGGAGCTTTGAATCTCCTTTTAAGATATTTTACTTTGCTTCCATTTTCATAGCATCATCATGCTTGCTACTGCACCGAATCTCAACGATGTTGTTGGTTCCCTCTTCAAAGAACATGTAATAAACCTTTTAAATATGTTTCCTGTGATTTGTAACTTCAATACACAACAAAGGAGATCGACAAATTAAATAAATGGAGAATGGAGAATCCAACAACAAAAGAGCGGTGTGATTTGTGACTTCAATACACAACAAACAAAGGAGATCAACAAATTAAATAAATGCAGGATGGAGAATCCAACAACAAAAGAGGGATACCAATTTATTAAAGAAATGTAGTATGGAGAATCCAATTGTAGCATAATTAACCACTAATAAAGACATGACAATATTAGAGTTATTTTTTAAATTAAAATCTATTTATTTTTAAAATTTTATATATAATAGAGATAAATTGTCATGTCATTATTTTCAATTATTCATAAAATAATTTTTTTAAATATTAAAAAAAAAATTATATTTTTCAAAATATAAATTATTTTTTAACGTACCTCAACAGTTCCATGAATTGTTTTTGCATACGCCTCCAAGGTAAGTTGCCCCATCTTAAGCTCACAAAATTCCTTTATCTCATCATCGTAATACTTTTCAAATAAGTAAGCCTTGCAAAAGTATTTCTCAAACCGTCTCCAGGTTAACTTGCTCTCCTTTATTCTTTTGATTTCTTTGAGGTCCTCCCACCAAATGGAAGACCCACCATTCAGGTTGAACACTGCAATCCTTTCCTTGGTATTATCTGAGTAGTTATGTACTAAGAAGTACTTTTTCAATGTGAATAGTCATGCTTCAACTTCCTCTCCTTTCTTTATTTCACCATCAAAAGTAGGCGACCTAGCCTTCTTGAATTCTTCAATTAGAAAACTCTTAAGACTTCTTCCTCTTTCTCTTCTTAGAAATACTGGATTTCGTGCCACTACTGGACTGTCATGATAGATTAGTCTTCTGACTAGAGGAATCTGTGGAATTGCCTCCACTCGATCTACCTTTCTTAGCCCCTCGACGCTTTCTTTTGGAAGAGATCTTTCCTGCATCGTTGTGAACCATTTCATGCTTTTGGGCATCCGAAGAAGTTTTCAACCTCTCCGACTGCTGGAGCTCGACATTGCTAGGACCTTGCTGCAAATCTTTTTGAATTTCAGACAGGATTTGCAATAAAACTCCATTCAAATCTGCCTATTCGACATGGGTTCTCATAAGCCTCTCATTATCCACCTTCAAACTTCTCACCGTGGCCATCAAATCTGGAGTGATCTCCCTGTCCCTTCGACTGTCAAATTATTCATCTATGAGGTGCATGAGGTCCTCCATACTGCGATGCACCATTCACTTCTATGAGCTTTTCAACTCGTCCTACATGTTGAAACAACAATCATTGTTAGCATTTTATGTCAATATCCCGACTCAGATATTTCAAACAACGTAAATTCCTTTTGAGTAGCCTTACGTGGTTTTAGTGATCCTTCCAAGCCTAGGGTTTGAACCATTCTCTGATACCACTCTGTAACACACTGAACCACCTTTGTTGAACTCGTCACACAAATAACTCTCTCCTCTTAATGAAATTTGTAACTTCCTCGACCCCCTTAATGAACTTTCTAAGATCCTTGGGTCTTTAGCCTGTTTAACCATTGTCATGTGGCATCCACGTGGTGCTTCGACACATTCGTCGTCCACCATGATGACTACGTTACATCCACATGTGCCTGTGACATTCTGCGACCACATGAGTCTGATCCACACTGAGCCATCAGAGCTATCGCTCAGACTCTTTACTAGTTTTCTTACAATTTACTTCTGACAGATATGGTATCGAATAATATTCTCCTTCAATGCTATACGTTCGGGGATAGAACGATTCGAGCAGTTTCCTTATTCTGAAGCCAGGGCATGGAGGAATATACCTTCTCCTTAATGAGCGATCGTAAGCGTAAGTTGCAATCTCCTGGTAGATGATCGAGACTAATTCGTAGCTTAGGGTTTTCTTGCCAGGTAGACTCCACTCAACTCATCCACTTGTGGGTAAGTTACACATGTCACTCTAAACTCATACTAGCTTCACGTTGGCAAGCCATGTCGACTATGAAGTTAAACCTTTGTTTTGACAACTTAGATAGGGTCCACGAAAAATTGGCGACTGTCATGCACTCTCTATGCGGTCCAATCTATGGTCGAGATCTTTTCTCCATCGGACTCGCACATCTAGGCCATCATAGTATTTATATGAGTCCATTAAGGTCGTGCTCTGAAGGCGGTCAACGTTGAGCCAACTAGGCCTGCGCTTAATCTCTCCACCCAATCATCTACTGTCACACATCTTCACATTAACGCTCCCTTTTAATTTTCACCCTTCCGACCTTCTAGTGGGGCCTGTAGTGATCAATGGCTTGAAACTCATTCCTCCACTTACAAATCTATGGTTCATATTAGCCTAACTTTAGGATCTTTTCATTGAGGTATTTCTCACGGTACATGATATTTCTTGCCGATGGCCTCACTTCAATAGGTCTATTTCGGGACCCTTCCCACGATGCTTGAGGAATCTCTCCGACATGACGACTCCGACTACCGATGAACGATCACGATCTATTCAGATCAACGTTGGTGGTTTCTTGTCGACCAACTTAAGGTTTACAGATTTCTAGCCGTCCTTTCGAAGGACTTAGCCACTTTCCGCATCTTTCAAGACCTCAACTTCTGAACTCTGGGGACTTAATAAGACCCCAAAGTCTCTACAAACTACCAAACTTGGGGTTGAGGCCTTGCATGAGTTACATGCTCTTCACACAAGAAAACAGTTGGGGTGTTCGAACAGGTAGCAACTTGTGTTCATTCATTTTTATGATTTAAACAAGCATTAGTATTCATCATCACATAGATAGTCTTACTATGTTCAAGACATGGAACAAGTATACAAATAATCTCTCAAATTTAAGAATTCACATAAATCAGTCACATAAGTCAGTCACAATGAGTTCAATACAGATGGACACTTATCTGATGAATAAATAATCCAATCCATCTCACTGAGGGAGGCCGCCTTCCTCCCAACCTTAGGCCTTGTTGTAGAGTTACTTCCTAAAACATGCCACCCCGGTTCCAATCCATGATATAACCAGGGAAATTGACTCAACAGGGCTCCAAGTCCACAACGATTCGAGAAGGTTACTCTCCTTCATCTTCTGACACAACAGAAGTTGTCAATTCCTACTAAGCTTAGGGTCTCTACAGGTTTATCAGGTGGCTTCTTAACTGGATTTTCTCTGCACAAGGGAGTCCCTTCTTTGATTAACAATCCCTCAACGACCTCCCCTTAACAATGCTAGTTTCTGTCCAGTGAGCACCAAGCTGCAACCCACTATTGCTCTAGTTCAAGATCAGGGTCTTCTCTGCTTAGGGTGATCATTCTCAGCTTTGACAAGCTTCCTATTTTCTTCAAGAAAGCTAACTTGTTCTTTCTTAACCAACGCATCTCCTTCTGCACTCTGTTGTTCGTCTCTCCGCGCTCTCTTCTTTTCCTACGTTCAGTTGTGTTTATTTTTTTCATCTCTTCGTCTCCCTTTTTTTCCTCTTGCTTCCCGCATTGCCTTCTTTTTTCTGCATTTTTCGAGCTCTTTGTTTAATTCTACAGACACAGCCTACAGTCCACCCTTTCTCCATCTGAAGGGGCAGTTTGTGGTACATTCTATCAACCATTCAATTGACCATTCTTTCTACGCATGGGCCAGTTGTG
Organism: Picea abies; assembly: GCA_900067695.1. Taxonomy (NCBI): domain Eukaryota; kingdom Viridiplantae; phylum Streptophyta; class Pinopsida; order Pinales; family Pinaceae; genus Picea; species Picea abies. The sequence continues at coordinate 1,662 of CBVK0101861496.1, read as the reverse complement.
ACAATCATTTCTACCCAACCACTTTTATGACCCTCTCTTTAATGTTCACGTGGTTTCTTCCATCAGCTTGCGTGTAGGCGGTGAAATCATTATGTTTGTAAGCATAGATAAGCTTGTTGTGCAGGCTTCCTATTTTATTCACTGATGTATCTTGTCTTTATTTCACTCAACCATCCCATCAATCCTCTACTTCATCAATTTCCTCTAGTGTATCGTGGCCAATACTTATCAAAAATGTTCTCTCTTAGTCAACAATTGGTGTTTATATTAAATCAAAACACAATTACATGCCTCATATTATTAACATATAAGGTTTGTGCATAATTATAGTCTTGGGAGAAAACAGGGTGTTACAATAATAAAATTCTTTCCTCGACATTTGGTGCCTTTTTCTACTCCAATGAGGCTTTCTGTCAAGTTTGGTTTTGCTCTTCCTCTTGGTAGGGTTTCTTTCAAGTCCTCTTGTGTTCGACAATGGTTGGGAAGAATTTCAGGTTCCATTAGGCATTACATTATTTTTCTTTGACAATGTCCACTTTGAATTTCATGTTTCGTTTGGTGGAATTCATTATTTAGGAGTTTCTTAAACATGTTCTTCAATTAAAAGTTTGTTGACTTTGTAGGTCCCAACCAGAGAATCTGCACGAGTTACTGAACTTGAGTACGTTAATTCCCTACTTGGAGCAAATAAGGTAACGCAATCCATTAAATTTTTTAAGGTGGAATTTCCTTTAATTTATTGATGAAACAAATTACTTATAGGTAATAAGACATAAATTTGTAGAACTCTATTGTTTCTATATAAAGCTAATAGAGTTGTTGTCAATTAGTTGTCTATTAAAAAACACTTTTGCCATAACATAATAGCCATTTTTAGATGTTGTCTTACGAAAGAAAGGCTATATAACATTGTATTCAAAATGAGAGACTCGAAACCAAAAATAGGTTACTGTTAATATCATTAATATCTTAGAGACTTGTTTCAATTTATGCCAACACCTTCCCCGTTTACTTAGATCCATGACTCTTTCTCCTCTAGCTCACACACACCATGCTAGTTTCCAAAACTTGCTTTTAGCTTCTCCATTTGATAAGTCAATGAGGAGCTTCTAATCTCCTTTTAAGATATTTTTCTTTGCTTCCATTTTCAAAGCATCATCATGCTTTCTATTGCACCGAATCTCAATGATGTTATTGGTTCCCTCTCCAAAAAACTTGTAATAAACCTTTTAAACGTGTTCGATGTGATTTGTGACTTCAATACACACAACAAACAAAGGAGATCGACAAATTAAATAAATGCATAATGGAAAATCCAACAACAAAAGAGAGAGATCAACTTATTAAAGAAATGTAATATGGAGAACTCAATAGTAGCACAATTAACCACTAATCAAAACATGACACTATTTAAGTTATTTTTTTTAATTAAAATTTATTTATTTTTTAAATTTTATATATAATAACTCTTTTTAATACCATATTTTTCAGATCTTTATAACGATTTTAACTACATGTTTGGCGAAAAAGACTATCAGCATGTATGAATTAAACATATTGTGCCACCTAAACCAGGGAGGGAGAGTGACGAATGTCGTCGTCCCAAATAAACGAAAATATAAAATATTTTGAAATCCATAAACAAAAGCGAGGGTTCCATAT
>CBVK0101861495.1:0-10871 GCA_900067695.1 Picea abies | reverse complement strand
TGGCTGTATTGCATGGGATCTTACAAAGTCTTCTGCATTCATTCATGTGTGCTTTCCCATGCTTTTAAGTAGCAGTCTTAAGAGCTCCCTCTCAGGCTCTCAAAGAACACGAGGGTTATAAGAAATAAATCTGTGATATTGATGTGCAGGGTTCCCCAGAGGTTGTTTTCATCCATTGTCCTTTTCATGTGTTGTTGCGATATTGATGCTCAGGGTTCCTCAGAGTTTGTTTTCGTCCATTTTTCTCTCCATGTGTTGAGTAGCATCAGCTTCTTGAGTTCAGTGCTTGACTGCCCATGTGGTGCAATCCTATAAAACGACCATAATTCTTGCCGCTGTGGCATAAACTGCTTTGTTGGTTGCATTTGTGCCTCCTGTGCAGAACACGCTAAGTGGGTGGATTACACTGATACCAGTTTTTGACTTATTTTAGAAAAAGAGATTAATTCCAGTCATCAGTCGTACTTAATTATGTTAAAACCCATTATTTCGATCTGAACTCTTTGGTGTAAGCCTGAAAGAATTTATTGGCATGTAGATTATAATATTTTACAGTACCTATCAGTTGGATATAAATTTGTCCTATGATGCAAGTATAAACTGGTTAGACTGGCTGTATGTGCCTTTCCTGGTAAGCCTCGGAATATAGATCCGTATTAACCCTCAGAATAATATATCCATATTAACCCCTCAGAATATATATATTCTGATTCATTTTAACTCTCCATATTAACCCGGTATAGATCCATATTAACCCTGGATTTGAAGTTGAATATATAGATCCATATTAACCCTGGATTTGGATTTGAAGTTGATGAACTTAAACTTTTTTTCTTTTAATTTAACCTTTTTATAAACATTTCAAATTTAACCCTGGATTTGAAGTTGAAGTTGACGAACTCATTTTTTAATTTTTTTTTTTTTGTTTGTCAACTTTTTTGGACAATTTTTTTGTTTTTTAAATTCGTTTTTGTTTTAATATCTACTATTAATGAAAGATTTATTTCCTTTTTTATTTGTTTTTACACGTGTCCATTTACTTGTCAACTTGTCAGTCTTATTTCTTTAGTTTTTTTTTGTTTTAATGGTTATCTTGAATGAAGATCTGTTTTTTTTAAATGGTTTTGTTTAATTTTTTTTAATGGTTATGAATGAAAGATCTGTTTTTTTAAAACGGTTTTGTTTATTTTTTTAATGGTTATGATGAATGCAAGATCTATTTTTTAATTAAATGGTTTTGTTTATTTTTTAATGGTTATATGAAATGGTTTTGTTTATTTTTTAATGCTTATATGAAAGATCTTTTTTTAATTAAATGGTTTGGTTTAATTTTTTTTTAATATTTAAAATTAACAAAGATCTATATTTTTATTAAATGATTTTGTTTATTAAGAAAGATCTATATTTTTATTAAATGATTTTTGTTTATTTTTTAATAGTTACGATGAATGAAAGATTATTTCAATTAAATAAGCTCCTCAAATAGCTAGAGCTTTAAGGTCGACACGATATTTCTAATGAAATCCAGTCTCCACTGTCCACGCCGATTCTCCATAATAGCACGCCGTCATTGACAGGATCCTCCATAATACCCATTACAGCCATGCAATAAATTAATGAAATCCAAACTCCACTGAATTAATGAAATCCAAACTCCACTGTCCACGCCGTTCCGTCTTTGACATTAATGAAATCCAATCCCATTTTCCACTCCGTTATTGACATGATCTTGCATAATACCCATTACAGTCTTGCAATAAATTAACAAAACTGGGAAAATTAATGAGAGATATCGATCTATGTGTGCATATAGGCCTGCTTGCATTGTCCATAAATGATCATTTATTATTATAATATCATTTATTTTATTATAATAAATGAACATTTATTTTATTATAATATTATTTATTATGAATAAGTCAACAGATTTAGGTATCTCCAAAAACAATTTGTATAGGGTTGTCTAACTGTTCTAAGAAATAACTTTTTTTATTTGTTGGAAAAACGATATAAATTTACACGTATCACTATTTTTTATTGTTCAAAATCCATTTCTGATTGCAGAAATAGATTCAACATGGTGAAAATCAGCGGGGCACTCGGATTATATAGAAATAATCTCTCTAATCTACCAATCTAACAATTTCTACAATTTCTAGTCGGATTTCGGGCCCGGAAAAAATCATCATTTCTTAGAACTTTTAGCCTACGACATTTGTATATGGTCATCCTTGTAGTTTAGTTTTGTTGTGTCGATTAAAGATTTACTTTGTGGTTGTGCTTATGTCCAAGCCAAACACCAAATTAATGTATGAGACTCTTTCCGATCATTTGATCCCTAAAGTTTACTATTCTAGCTCTTCTAGATATGAAGATTTGAACTTGTGACCTCCCACACATTATATATTAAATATTAATTTTATAAAATTATAATATAGTCCTTAATAATGAAATTTGTAGATATTAAATATTAATTTTATATAACAGTCATTAATAATGAAATTTGTAGATATTTAATGCTAATGATATATAACATCATCGTTAATAATGAAATTTGTAGATATTAAATATTAATTTTATATAACATAGTCATTAATAATGAGATTTGTAGATATTTAATATTAATGTTATATAATATCATCATTAATAATGAGATTTGTAGATATTTAATATTAATATTATATAATATAGTTGTTCAGAAATGGATTCAACATGTTAAAAAATCCGGGCACTCGGATTATATAGAAATAATCTCTCTAATCTATGAATCTAACAATTTCTAGATAGATTTCAGGTCGAAAAAAATCATCATTTCTTAGAACTTTTAGCCTACAACATTTGTATATGGTCATCCTTATAGTTTAGTTTTGTTGTGTCGATTAACTTTGTCGTCATGCTTATGTGCAAGCCAATAATAATAATTTAATTTTAAGGTCACGGTCTAGCCAAACACTAAATTGGTGTATGATTTAATTTTAAGGTCACTACCAAGCTAAACACTAAATTGGTGTATAATTTAATTTTAAGGTCACTACCAAGCTAAACACCAAATTAGTGTATGAGACTATTTCCAATCATTTGACCCCCAAAGTTTACTCAGATATACATACTCTAGCTCTTATAGATTTGAACTTGTGACCTCCCACACATGTTTTAAATCATTAGATTCAATATATTCTTTATAAGTCTAGTTAGTTTTTATTTTGGTTAAAAATTATTTGTAAAAATTATAATATAGTCGTTAATAATGAAATTTGTAGATATTAAATATTAATTTTATATAACATAGATATTAAATATTAATTTTATATAACATAGATATTTAATATTAATGTTATATAATATCATCATTAATAATGAAATTGGTAGATATTTAATATCAATATTATATAATATAGTTGTTAATGTCCAACAGTTATCATTGGCTATGATTGCTATTGTGACTTTAACTTGGGAATGGTTGCTATTGTCATTTTAACTTACGAGTGTAAATGATATAATTTTTTAATTCTAAGTGAGTTAAATTTTTTAATTTTTTTACAAAAGATTTTAACTTTTCCAACCAAAAAAAATTCCTCATTATATTGATATATAATTGTGTTCACATAGCAAAAAGTCTAAGCAAGTAAATTACATCCTCAAAACTTAAATTACATCCTCAAAATTGTGTAACTTAAATTACATCCTCAAAACTGTGTAACTTAAGTGCAAGTCTGTTCGCATATGATGGGATCAAAAGCTTCCCAAGACATAATGAAAACTAAAATTCAGACTTTCCCTATTCAACTTTCCTTTAAACAAGTGTAACCCCAAAAAAGAAACCGTCACCCTTCCGCTAAACTTTGTAGAAAAACACTATAAGAAGGGCTATATGCTAAAAGTGATTAAGAAAGAGGGTGGGGCCCTCATGTCCATCTACCCAATGGTTGTATGTGATTTTCCCTTCTTGTGTCTGGAGTGCTTTCTTTTAGAGAAAATCAACATCCTTGTTTTGAACCTGATAGATATGCGAGAAACTGATATCCCTGAAGGATTTTTGGAGCTCTTTGATTTTGTCCTTTCATCCCATTAGAGAGACAACCTGTAATTTACCTCTGTGATTCCACCAATTGATTATAATTTTTGAATCTCCAAAGATTTGTAATGCTTCAATGTTGAACCTAGCTGCCAAGTTGAGAGTAGCCCAAACTCCAAGTAATTATGCCCTGGTGTTGGTACCTGGACCACAATTGAAGGTCCATTTGTAAATCGATTTATCATTTAACCTTAACAAACCCCTTGCCCCACTCTGAAGACCATTTGATTGTGCTACTCCATCAAACCAACCAACAGTAGATCCTCCTTGAAAGTGAATCTGAACATTTCTTGGGATCACCACTTTTTTAGAAGTTGTAGTGTTAGCAACAAATCTGAGTGTTTTATAAACAACTGTGGTAATAGAGGGGATCCCATTTTCAAAAAATTTCTTATTTTGTTCCCGCCAAAAATGCGAGCATACCAGAGAAGGAAGGGTGAGATAGTTTCTCTCCTTTTTAGCCCAGTTTTCATAACAAACAATTAATGAGTTTCCTTCCCAATCAATTTTTACCTTTAGTTCACTTTTTATCTTGTACCAGACTTGTTTTGTGAAAATACACTTGACAAAAAGATGCAGCACTGACTTTGATTCACTTGTACACAGTTGGAAAATACTTGGACCTTCCCATCGTTTCCGTTGCAAGATGTCCCAAGTAAGAATTTTATTTTCAATAGTTAACCAGGTGAACAGTCTGATTTTTTGTGCAATGTTCTAGGTTCATAGGTGTCTCCTCTAGCCACCAATAGATCGATGCCAAAGTTTATTTGTAAAGCACAATAAACATTTTTTATTGTAATATGTCCAGATTTATCACCCCCAGTCCACTTGAGCTCATCGTCTTTGTTTTGAAGTTGCACACCTGATCCCGATAGCACCCTGTAGAAGACATCCCATTCAAAAGCCAAGTCACCAGAGAGTCTGATCTCATCACTAGATATCTAATTGACTGTTAAAAACCCTGTCCTGGAGATACCTCTTGCTTGGTAAAGATATCTAATGTTTTTATGGTTTAGGAAAGTTATGAGCTCGGTAGATAAGAAAGAGGACTTCCTCAGCCCCAAAATACAATCCTTACCAATTATTATCGAGTGACCAGACCCCGGATTCCAACACAACCAGTGAGTGATCAAATTTACAAACTTTAAAATATTTTTCCATGTCTGTGAGGCTGATATCGTTGTGGAAGAAGTCGTTCTGAACTAGGTGGCAACCGAACAAAAAGGGAGATATTTGTCTTTTATAACCGTGTGCTAGATCCCCTCCTTCATCAACACACTCCACGGAGAATTTGTTGTCAAAACTCTCTTAAAGTAAAAAATATTTCTTATCCCCAACCACCCGTATGCTTTGGTTTGGCTAGCAAATCCCAACTACATAAGTGAAAATACAATTTTTCACTACAACCCAACTAGAAAAAATTGTAAATTAACTTTCTAATCATATCAATTAACGAGGCTGATATGAATGACAATGCCCTCCCAATATATAACAGCCTAATTACTCCAACTCTCAAAAAAACAAAAAATGCACATGTTCACCATCTCTAGAAAGGTGATTCTCCCATTAATGATTGAGGAACTCATCACATGCATGATGCCAACAGCCACCTCCTTTATGCAATCAATTTCTGAGACTTTAAACATTTAAAGGTTCCAACCTTTTAAATGTCCAATAAAACAGTGCCAATCCAATTGACAGGTTCATCCATTGAACTTGAGTGCACGTTTCAACTGCACTCAATCATCCAAAAGGCAAGGTGACATGTAAAGCACTTGTCCTTCACGTGGTATGTGTAACGAAACGAGAAGCCTGTCTAGTTCTGCTCACGGTTTGGCAGCTTTTGGAATTAAGTGTAGCGTGGATGGAGCGAAATAATTATGTTTCAACCACCAAATTTATGTGCTGCCAAATTTGGTTGTGGTTGAAATGACAGCTATTAAATTTATTAAATTTCAAATTTAGTTAAAAAAAATTATTTTTCTTTAAAAAATATTAAATGAAATAGTATTAATGTACTTATGAAATGGGAATTTAATATATCAATTGTTTACACATAGATATTCTACTCCTGTTTAGAATTGAACATGTAATCTTTAAAAAGAAAATACATATTTTCTTAGTATTCTTTCATTATATTTGATACCTCTTTTAATTCATTTTTCACTCATTCTTTCATCACATATTTGGTACCTTTTTCAATTCATTTTTCCACATGACTATAAATCTTGAGTAAACATTTTTCTATAATTAGTATTATAAATAATTTGGTATCATTTCGAATTCTGTGTTAATTATTATTGAGGTTTCAGTATAGGGGTTCTGTAGTATGTCCACAATTCTAATGTCAAAGTATATGTTCATTCAATATAAAATATTATAAGAAATTAAAAATATTATTATAATAATAAATTTAATATAAACTAAATAATATATATTCACAAATTTGTATATACATAAAAAAATATTATAAAAACTAAATTATATTAATTATTGAAAAAAAATGAATATTTATAAAAAAAGTACACAGGGTATGGAGATACCCTTTAAGGTATTTGTAAAGTTGCAATGTTGAGGTTAGACCAATAATGAATGGCCAAATGGATACCCTAAAAGAAAAACCAGACGGGAGGATACGCCCCTTAGGTCAAAAAATACACAGGGTATCTCCATACCCTTTAGGGTATTTGTAAAGCTGTAATATTGAGGTTTGGCACCTCAATATTGCAGCTTTACAAATACCCTAAAGGTTATCTCCATACTACTACTATGAGGTTATTAGATTTGGTACATGAGAAAGTACATAATGTAAATTTAATGTAAATTCATCTTAATTTAGGTTTTTTTAAATACTAAAAGATTTGTATCTTAATTATTTTAATTATCTTTACATGTTTAATAAATTTTGAATTAAAATGAATTTTAATTAATTATAATAAAAAATTATAAAAATAAAAAATACATAAGAAACAAGATTATTTTATTAATAGAAATTGGAAGGTTCTAATGCTCAACATGTATCTTAGGCTCATAACACAACATCCCATTTATAATGGTGGTTTACCTCGAAATGGTGAAGATGTACTAGTTATGATCAAGTTGTTATTCACAGTGACTTCAATGATCAGGGATTTTTACCCCAAATTATAATGGTGGTTTACTTCGAAATGGCGAAGATGTAGTAGTTATGATCAAGTTGTCCTTCACACTGACTTCGATGATTAGGGATTTTTACCTTGAAATGGTGAAGATGTAGTAGTTATGATAAGTTGTCCTTCACAATGACTTCAATGATTAGGGCTTGACATATACCTTATTTGCAACAATTGAATTCAACATGTTTTCAATGTTTTATCTTTTATGTAATTTAGCAATTCAATTATATTTAAGTATGAAAACTATTGGGTCTAGTTGCATGTGAACACAATTGTTCATAATTGTAGACATTTATTAATTAGTGGGAATATGGATTATTGTGTATTCATGGCAAAATATGGAGGGTTTTAAATGCAAAATTGGTTTTTATGGAGGGAGTGGAGTTATGGAGCATTTATTGCCACCATTGTATATTAGGGGTTTGGGGGTTTATTGATCAGATATCACTGAAGTTTATGGTTGTTTAGATTAGGATTTGTTTCTATAATAATTTGGTTGTGGAGAAAAGAACCAACATTTTGCACTAGTAGGGAAAGTGATATGTGGTCTTCCTTCCATGGATGAGTGTCAACAACATCATGGGGATGAGATCGTTGCAAGAATCTGGAGTCAAGCAACCATTTTTTCCTTTGTTGGGATGATGGACATATTCCTATGGATGGACGAGTGGTTTCTTCATTCTAGAATCCAGATCTATTTTCTTGTGTTGAAAAAGATAATATATATTTCAAATCTGCAATAAGAATCAAAGCATTGGACCTCATCCAACAGCTATCAAATTTGGGTAGTGATCAGAGTCATTTGTAAGAGCATGTACCAACATGATCTTGATGTTTGATTAGCACAAATTTGGTTCATTACAGGCATAAAGCATAGGGATTGAAGACTTCATTGTATTATTATTATTATTATTATTATTATGTATAAATGGGTTATTCTGCCTGTGATATGCTCTATTAGACACATCGAAGGTGATTATGTGCCATGAACAAATATTATTTATGAGATTGCTTCCAGCATGGAGTCTTTATTCCTTTTGGCATACTCCATATCGATTCCAAGAAAACTGTGAGAGCGAGTTGCCATGGGTAACTAATAGTAGTAATGCATACTAAGAAAAGAGGCATGTCTCAACTAAGTTATTCTAGTGTGTCACAGTGGTTGTGTCCTATGAACTACTGATGATAGTGTTCTAGGTCAAATATTTATTGTGCCTATGGATCGTAAGCCCACTAAGCATTGAATGGTTTAGTATTATGGGTGGTTGTGGAGGAATTTGATGGGTTATAGAAAACGAAATCCGTGTGTATGTCAGACAATCTCTCTATAAGTTACTCTTGTAATTATGATTAACCCTCTTCCCATTGTTTGTTATATTTTAAAGCCAATTAATTAGGTTATCTCCTTCGAATCCCAAGTCTATGGAATATGATTCTTAGACTTGCATTACGAGAACTAATGAAAATCAAAGCTTAAAAGTTGTAGCCATAATGTGGTTGTGCGATTCTATTTGTTGTTAGCATGTCATACTTGTTGGGTTGTGTCCATGAAGGGTATATACTACATACTTCTGAGGTGGCATAGTTTGCAAGATGTTGCAACACTTTCGTGTTTGGCCATTTCGTTACTTTATGATACAAAATATTGGTCATTTTTGTAACATCAAGTAGGAATTTTTGAGTTACAACATTGCTATTTTCTCAGGGTTACACATTTATGTGCCAAATTTATGATGGATAATTGTGGAAGGGTTGCATATAGACTATGATTCATTATTGAATGATCATAAAATGTTGTAGAAGAGCCATGTATAATTGTGGAATGATTGCAGTGACTTGTATAATGATTGCAACGAGTTGCAAAAGGTTGCAGAATAAATGTGGGAAATTGTGAAAGATTGCAATTGTTTTCCTCTTTGACTCTTATTTTTATTTTTCTATTCACTATGTATCCCATGAGTATACATAATCAATACTAATGTGATGATTAATAAATATCATTGTACCATCCTGGAAGAGTTGCAGATCATCCCTCTATGGTGCGTCTCCATCTATGTTTTTCCATAAAGTTGATAATTCCTTCATTACGATAATGAATTGGATAAGTATATGTTTGACATGTAATAGGTGAACTTTTGAGCCACTTAGACTTTGTAGAGATGGATTTGGTAGGATAAGGTGTAGTTGGTTGTGAGGGGTGTGTTAGACCAATGCTTGGTGTGACATACCAAGCATACCTTGCTCCAGGTTATAGATTTTGTTGGATATGTTTTGATTTCGGATAATTAATAATGAGTGTAGTTATCAGACTTGATCACCTTGATAGTTTCATTATTTTATTGGTAGATGGATTGCTATTTGGTGGTTGCAAATAGAGGTGATGACCAATAGTCTTGAGAAGAATTGTGCTTAGTTTTGGGTACCTTTGGATAGTTCTAGTAATGCAAATTGGATGTGTGTGAGTTGCACCATGAAGTTAGAGCTCAAGAAGAGGGGAGGAGCATATTCTTCTAGCATAGTTGATTATGGCATTCAAGTTTTGTTATTGCTTCTAGATGCTACTTGTTAGTCAATAGTTGACTCAAGGATGAGTCAACAAATTGTGGTGGAGGCCTGTTATGTCATATTTGTGTGTGGACGCATTTTCTCATGATTGTGGTCATTTATTAGTTAGTGGGAATATGGATTATTTTGCATTTATGGAAAGATATGGGGGTTTTAAATGTAAAATTGGTTTTTATGGAAGTAGTGGAGTTATGGAGCATTTATTTCCCACCTCCATAGGGCATTATATATTAGGGGTTTGTGATAACTGATGAGATATCATATATTGTGTCTTACTTTAAAATCTCTTCTCATCTCCAGGGAGTTGCAAGTCTACAAGGGAGTCAAAAGAATGAGTAAGTTCAACTCATTTTCCTATTAAGAACAAGAAAAGCATATGCAATAAGCTTTTCTTAATATAATAAACAAAAATTGAAAAACAAAAATCTTTTAACATTTTTCGTTATGAAATTGATAATTGTATGATTAATAGTTACATAATTAACATTGTTTTGGTTATTTAGATTAGAATTTAATTCTATTATAAGTTGACTAAAGAAAAATAATAAAAAAAAACTTAATCTCACCCATATATATATATATATATATATATATATATATAATTGATCTCCATTAAATACTTTTTTTTCCAGCAAAACAATTTCTCAAATATTTTAATATATAATTTGTTCACATGGCAAATAAACTGTGCCAATGACATACAACCTTCAATGTTTCTTTCAACCTTCAAAATTATGAAAGAACAATTTGTACTAGTCTTATTGCAAAAAAGAAAGATATGATCCATATGTAAACATAATGGAAAGATTGTGATTATGTTTGTCCCTTTGCTAAACATAAGAGTCCTCAAAAATAAAAGTAATTGTCAAACTTTCGCTGCTAAAATAGACATTTAAACACTATAGGTGGCTAAGTACTAAAAGAGATTAAGAAAGTGAGTGGGACCCTCATGTCCATAAACCCAGTGGTTGTATGTGATTTTTCCTTCTTATTTCTGGAGTGCAGACTTTGAAAGTAAATCAACTTCTGATCCGGATTTATGTAGGAACACAATGAAATACAGAAATACACATAAA
>CBVK0101861464.1:0-26006 GCA_900067695.1 Picea abies | reverse complement strand
TCTTCCGATCTCACTTCTCTATGTGGCCAAATTAGGTGAAATAAAGTGTAAATGAATGTATTAACCAAGATCTAGGAGTCTAATCTAGGTATAAACTAATGTAAGTTAGGGTTATGCTCCAACAACAACAACTAAAGAAACAAAACTACAATGCATAAAGAAATTAGAACCAAAATCAATCAAACAATTGACCAATATTCATGCCACTAATGGAGAGATTATATTAGTGGGAAAACACCAAAGAAAAAGGGGGACTTGTGGATCCCCTCTTCCGCCAAGGGAGGGTTCTTGAGTCCCCTATGTGAGATCTCTTCTTACAAATGAAAAACTAGAAAGGAAATCGTGAAGAAATCCAAGTTCATTCCCTCAAGAGATGAGGTGAATAGCTTAATGAGATGATGTTAATATGATCCAAGAAGGAAAGATGTTCATTGTAGGAGAATAGAGGCATCATAACAATACAATGAAATTCTTGAATTCATAGTGCACCCATCGCCTCTTTTTATAGAAAATGTTCGAGGCATTATCCAACTGGTCTTTAGTGTGAACAAGAGGCCCTTTAGGGCACCCTTAGGTATTTGACCAGCCTCCCACTCGGATTCAGTTTGGATTTGAGGGTCAAATTGACTTGGGAGTTGAACCAGAAGTGGGTGAGGGGCTGACAAGAACCATAAATGCGTCATTCTCAAGTGTGCGCGGATTTTTGTGTACACAGTCATGCATCAGGCAGATGTACGCTTTTTTGGATTTTTTGGACTGTGCATGTGTGCACGCTTCCTGTATTGTTTCTGCACATGTCAATTTTATAACCAGTTGTATAGTTTGTGCTTTTTAGAAATTCGTTTTTGGGGATATGAATGAACTAATAGGTGTTTGAAGATGATGGATTTCTGTAACCATTTGCGGATGAAATTTCAGTGATAATAGATGCCCCCTGATGTGTGAGGTTAGGAGCATACGTATAGCCGAAATACATCAATGTTTCTTCTACTGAGAGTACCATTGTAAGAAATATTTTTGATAGGAACTGCAAGAGCGATCTGATGGAAGGAGAGGGGAAACTATGGGACCCAAACCATTCTCTAGGTGTGGGAAAATAAAATCTATATACAAACGAGGCGGGCATGCCCCATGCTCATGTCATGTAACTCAAATATGTAATATAGTAACTGAAGCAATATGTTGATGTAGATAACTACAGCACCCTCTGGGGCAGTTTCATAATGGAAAATGACAGTTTTGATGGTGAACATACTCTGAAAAGAGGCAATGACACTTGTAAGAAGTGTCGGTGACTCGCAGGCATTGATGGCCCAACAATTTTTAGAGGTCTTTGGCTAGTATAAAAAAAATTGCAATAGTCGCAAAGTAAGACCCACAGTAACATGAGATTGTGTTGAAGTCAAGATAATGTCTCCCTTCTAAAAACTGTTTTGATGTCGACAGAAAGGGAGACATGACTCCAAGAAGCAAAGGACTTCATGAAATCCATTGGATGTGATCAAGAACTAATGAGGAACATGGACAAAGTCAAGATGTGTGAGACTCAAGACTTCCCTTGGTTGGGGATATATGTGAAGTATGAGTGGCAGCAATTGTGAAACTGGATCTAGCATCAGGGGGACAACTAGATGTGGGTTTAAATTGTGCCAGAGGTGTGACAAAGTGGAAAAACTCAGATATTAGGGGTACATGGACAGTGGGATACTTAGAGTTTATGGACAATGTCAACAAGAGTAGAATGTAAAAGAATGTCCCAACCAAGGGCGACAGGGGTTGCTTCGTCAGAAAAGGAAGGTTGCTAAAGGCGACAACAAAAAAGCTATGTAAATGTTGGAAACAAAGGCTTTGTACAATTACCAAATAAATAAAGAATAATTTAGATAAATGTGCAGATACAGAAACAGGTGCCCCAGTGTAATATGGTGTGGTATGTGAGAGCACAAGTTGCGTGGAGAACTTATGGAGGGTGGGGGGCCCATAGGTGGGTTTTTGTATGAGGTAAATAAATGGAGGGTGATTTGCAGATGGGAAAATTGATTATGGAGAAAATGGAAGGTTGAATGATATTACGGTGGTGCATTCAAATTGAAACCATGATGAGAGATCCTAGGAGTCCATTGGGAAAGCTAGAAAAATTAGGAGTATGTGGTTGATTCTTGAACATGCGTAAGACTATCGGGACTCCCATCCCTAGGGGTTGAAAGCAGCACGAGTGTCAAAGTTCCAAAAGGGGACTATGAATGGGACAACTCATGTAGGGGAGAGTGCTACCGGGTGACAGTACTTAAAATGTGCAGGTGATAGTACTGTAGATCCGGATGGCTGGATCCTATAGGCAAATTTGAGAGGGTGTGACTGGGAAATGCAATTGGTATTCAGAGGGAATGATTACATGCTAGTGTCGATCATATACCTGAAGGGGTTGCACTGGTGTGTGATGACCAAGTACCTGCACACATGAAAACTGAATACCCAACCTGAACAATATCTGAAGATAAAGAATATATAACAGTTATTCAATAATTTTGAACATGAGCATGCATACCTGAGTGTGATATGAGAAAAAAATGCTCACCCTAGGTAGAGGATGGATGGTGACATAGGGAATGTGACTGTGTAGGTGGTGGGATCCTGATCCCGTGGCTAGAAAACGGATGCTCTGAGATTCTAGAACAAAAAATGAAAGCGGGGAAAAGGGATTAGATATGGACGATGGGCCCATAATGCCATCCCAATTGCACTGCCACTATGGGTGATCAGGTGGTAGTTTGGTGGGAGGACATGGACCTCCCATTTTCTTGAGGACTGATGAAGAAATATAATGAATTACATTCATGGGAACATTGGTATGGAATGTTGGAGGAGGCTCAAGGAGATATGTGTGGCAAACGTATGGGGTAGATGGGAAATGATGAGTGTAATTCTCATATTCTATGCATATGAAACAGGATAAATTGGTTCATATCTATTGTTTGTGTGGGTTTGATGAGTCTATAGTAGCGGGGGACATACTTGGTGGAGTTGTCAACAAAAGG
Source organism: Picea abies (assembly GCA_900067695.1). Classification (NCBI taxonomy): domain Eukaryota; kingdom Viridiplantae; phylum Streptophyta; class Pinopsida; order Pinales; family Pinaceae; genus Picea; species Picea abies. Next base: position 22,968 of record CBVK0101861464.1, on the reverse strand, counting down.
GGTGCTTAAGGAAGCTGGATAAAATTGTGTAGCTCGGGAAGAGAAGGAGATTTGTGAGTGGGGTGTCCTCCTCTTTCACATAAGGTACAAGGGAGTTGAACTCAGGGAGGTAGTGGAGAGATGGGATATTTCTTCTTTTGTCTGCCCTAATTCATAGCAGTGGTGCTCACGATTGGGGGTGAGGATGGCATGGTCGGAGTTAGTACTGAGATCTGCATTAAGATTCCATCTATTTGGGGAGGGAGGGATGGTTGAGGAACCATCACGGGTGGGTACAGATACCATACCAGAATGGTGAGTGCCATGTTGGGAAGGGTAAGATTTGCAGCTACCTGGAAAGCTTTGACTACAGGTGGGGGGTAGAAAAATGGAATTTGGGTAATGGCCTGGGGGACTATCTCCCAAACCGAGATTTTCCCTTGGAGGGGGGGGAGATCTATGATAAGTGGTGCGGTGGGGCTCTCAAGGAACTCCTGAGGTAGTATTTCTTCAAATGGTGGAACTTTGATATGGGGAGGGGACTCCGTGATAAGATTCTTGTCTCCAATGTTTGTTTCGTTAGAGGAAACTACACACACTTGTGCTGAAAAAGATGGGGTTAGGAACGATGGCACTCCCTGATAAGTGCCCAACATGTATGGGTCGTGGAACAATCTAGGGCTATTGTTGACAACTGGAAAATCATCCGAGCTAAAATGGACAAGGGGGAGGATGTTATCGATGTTGGCAGAATGGTTAGCCTCATAATGTGTAAGTTGGTCAATGGTGACAATATTCCCATTATGGGGGAACATCATTGTTCGAAACACAGAAGAGGTCACCGCCTTCATAGCATACATGTAGTTGCGTCTGAACAAGATATTGTAATAAAGTTGGGCATTGATAAATTCAATGTCAATGAGGATGGTTTTCCCCCCAAGTTCTATGGGGACATTTTGACAAAGCCCTGCGGAAGATGTTGGTCAACCATCGTAAGCTCGAAGGGTGATGGCAAAGGGTACTAGCTCAAGGGAGCCAATTTTCTACCATACATGTTTATAAATGATGCATGTGGATGCACCTTCATTGATGATACACCGATAAAATGTGGTGTTCCAGATCTTAACTGGCATCTGGAAGGCTATTTGGGCGGGAAGACGTGGTTCTCCGCTATCTTAATCAAATGTGATCAGTTGCATGTCATCTGGTTCAACTGCCCCCAAGGCAAAAAGCAAGGATTTTCCCTGTGATGGACAGGTTTGGAGGACCTTCGACATAGACATGGTTGTAGGAGACTGGGCCAAGTCATCAACCAGACTATAATTATGAGCAGCCCTAGCATGAGGGTTATGCACATTCCACTGTAAAGGAATACGTGGTATGCGGGGAATGGGTTCTGTGTTAGAATGTGGAATCATCAATGGTTGTCCTACAATAGTTGGCAGTGTTTCTGAGGTGGTTGGGGTAGATTCGGAAGGCATATTTTATTGACATTTGTGGGTTTGCAAAAGAATTTCTTTGTTGGTGAGGAGGATATTGCGATCAACCAAATTTTTGGGTCGAGTGGCACCTAAGTTTGGATATGGCCCCATTTGTGGTGGGGCAGGGTTGATCACATGTTGGGTGCTCATCACACCTTGGTATGGTATGGGGTTTTGCAAAAAAACTGGAGGTGGTGGTTGAAAATAATGTTATGGGGCCTGTTGAGGGGTAGGTGGTGCCAGAGGGCCTTGTGAGTTCATGGATGCCCTCATCCGTTGGAGATCAGGAATTTGGGGGAAATGATGAGTATAATGTCCATACTCACCACTTATAGTGCAAGGGAAGTTAGTCTGAATATTGTTTTTCTTCTTCCCTTGTCATGGTTGATTGTTATTGGTGCCCCCTTGAGGGTCTTGGTATTGGTTTCCCCCAATGGGATGGTTGTGGGGGTCATTCCCTCCTGGTACTGGATTGTCATTGTTTCAGTTTTTTCCTTTCTTCTTATGAGTCGGATTGGCCATATTCAAATATTAAAATGTATGAACCTGTTGAATGGGAAAGGGATGAACAAAGTTGACGTCGGCATGTGGTTGTCCAAGTGGAGGATTAACCGGCTGGGGAGGACCAGGAAATGGGAAATATGGATTGTTCTGTGGAGAGGATCCATATGGCATATAGGAAGTAGAGGTACTTCCACTACTGCTAGGGTTATATCCATGGGTTGGGGGTGGACTCATACTAGATTGAGAGACCGGATACGACATGGGTACAGGTGGGGGTGCCCAAAATGACTGAGGGAGAACAACAGGATATGACTTTTGGTAAAGGGGAAGAGGGTAATAAGATGGACCTCCATATATAGGCGGATATTTGGATATACCGTACATAGGTGGTGGTTGGATGTACGGGTTGTGGTGTGTTGTGGTACCAATCAATCCATCCGCTAAATGAGACATCCCAGGTTTGTCCTAGACGAATGGTACGAGTCTCGAGGCATCAAGTAGTACTGTGTATAAGTATCCTGACTGGGCATAAATGAGGTCATACTGATCAACCTTGTTGATTGCCTCCTCTTCACTTTGGGGGAAGGTGGAGGCCACATCTTTGGCAAGGAGGGGGACGAGTGATCTGAGAAACCAATCAAGGCATTGTTGTTTGGTGGTTTCTTCTTTGCATAAACCATGTCACCGATGCCATTTGTGAATGTGGTTAGCGATATGTGTGGTTGAGGTTTGTTAGTTGAAATAAGGTCAAAAATTCTTTGGCCAAGGATTCAAAAGTCACATGGGACCCTAATTTTTCATCCACGTACCATTTGGCCAAAGGACCTGTGAGTGTGCACTGAAATAACCTTAATCGGATGGAGTCGTCCATGATGTTGTTTGAAGAGCACCATAAGTGGAAGGTCATGATATGGTTGGTGGGATCTTCTCCTGCTTTTCCTTCAAACTTGGAAATGTTCGAAGGTAGTTTGGTAGGCATTTTAGGCCATGTGGGGTCATGAAATATAGGATCATTCGTGAGCTTTCTCAGATCCGGTATGTTGAGGGAGGCCAAATATGGCATCTGAAATGGTGGTGGAGGATTAGTTTCAGCCATGGTGTGAGCAGGTGGTGTACCTTACCCTTGATGGGGGTTTAGTGGGGGTGTACTTCTCCCTTGTGTTATAACCCTAAATTGCACCAGACATGCATACCTAGCATCAGGCCATCTAACTTGTTATCTTTGCCAAGCCATCACTGAACAAACTCTTCTAAAAATCATTGATTTAAAGGTATATGCACCCTACACCACTACTGCTCGCGTACACACTCCTGTTGACCCACTACAGCCCGCGTACAATCACAGAATATCACACAAAAATAAAAATTGCATGGGATTCCGGTCTCCATCCCATTACTTAACCATTTGAATGCCCATAGCCAGTCACCCCAACCATTACTATCTCCTTTGGCCTATAAAAGAATGGGTTGGGGTCCTATTTCAAAGAGAATCACGAGAGTATAGAAACTCTACCCATTTCCTTATTCCCCCTTTGCCGCAATATTCGACAATCATATTGTGAGTTGAGCAGTTGGTGCATTGTGAAGAGTAGCCCAGGACCAAGTTGGAGAAGCAGTGTTGATCTCATGTTGTAAGTGACTTTTTGTGAGATTAATATAAAGAAGTACTTTTTCCGTCCCGTCAAATGACGTCTTAAAATTGTATAATTTGTTTACATTTATTGTTTATGATGTCTAACCCACTAATCCATATGTAGAATGCATGCTTGTAGTTTCTTGTTTGTCTTTTGATGAATGCAGGTTAGCCTTGGGAGGAGATTTGCAGTCAAGAAACAGCCAAGCGCAAAGGGATCGGCACCGGACATGGAGTTTAAGGTAGGCCTACCGGATCCCTCTCTCTTTTCTTTTATGTATGATTGTGAGGTAATGTTGGGATAGTGATTAAAAGTAGGAAACTTTAGACAGTTTGATGTGCCTACACTTTAGACCCTTGGTGTAGTCCGTAGAGGGGTTTTCCCACTATAGCAGAATTGACAACCATACTGGGGAAGCCTCTAGGGTCTTTGGGGATATTTCTTTTTGGGTGCTTTGAATCAGTTTGTTTATTGTTGTCTAAGTTTCTATAAGCTTTTGTGTCTTTAAGGGATGTTGATCTTCCATACCAGTACTCCCTACCTATGTTGGGCTATTGTTTTTTCATTTTTTTGAGGAGTTACAGAGGTGTACGCAGCCTACAGTGGGTCTGCATGTGTGCATACATGCCCTGCCTCTGGATAGCTCGCGTACGTACACTGGTTGTTGAAGTGTCACTAGCGTGCCTGTTGAGAAAAAAAAAAATTAAAGAGAGGCATTCATCCTCTTCCCTGTCGAAAGTAACACTTTTCATGGGTTTTCTTGATCTAGTCCTGGTATCTGTTATAGCAGTCTGTCGCTTAGGTTTGACTTCAGCATAGCTCTCTTTTCATCAAAATATTTCTTATGTTTTCTTTGATAGGGTGTTTAGACAAGTTTGTGAGTCTTCTTTGATCTGCCTGTTTGGTATTGTCAGTGACTCCCTACGATCTACGTTTGGGCCTGAATTCATTTCTTGGTCCTGTTTTGTCGTCTTTTTTCCCTTTTTTTCTTTAGAAGAAAAAAAAAGAATTCATTTTCGAATTTCTTGTTTTGAAGCATAAAACAATAAAAAAAAATATTTCATTTCTTTGTTTGGTAGAGTAGTTTAGGTTAGTTGCTTCATTTAACAAGGAAAAAGAAAGTTTTCTTAAGTTCTTTATTTGAATGTTTAGGACAATAAGTAGCTAATAGTCGAGCGAAAATCTTGTTTTGGGTTTTTCTTTTCAAAGATCTGAGAAAAGTAGTCACGAAAAATTTGGTTAAAGAGTTTAATTGGAGAATCTTTATTTGTGAAGAAGAAGTAGTTTGTTTTCAGTTTCATCTTATGCTCTTCTCTTTCGTCTCTTAACGAACATCACTGGTTTCACTTCCAGTTCCTTTGACTTAAGACAAGCCACTAAAAAGTAATTCTCAACTAACAGTTATTAGACTTTGTGTTTATAGGGTCCATCAATTTAGTCTAGGCTACAGTCTTGATTTAGGATTGGAGAGGAAACTCTTCAAGGATACAAAAACAAACATAAGAGTTTGAGCTAGGGAGTGCTTGAAAGTCCAGTAACCGTGAAAGTTATTTGAGATCCCCCTCTAACACATGGGCTAAACACGAGGTCACGTAAGGAAAGGTAGCGGATATAACCCGTCCAAATCCGGACGAAGCATAATGGGGAATGCATATAGAAGGCGTATCTTGGGATTCCATTGATCGCATTTGCCACGGAGCTTCGTGAGTCTTGAATCCGTTCAAGGTCCTCATTCGTCTTCCAGAACACTTGCTTTTGATACCCTTGGTAGGTTTCAGGCTTGATACCCTACTCATTGTGGTCCACCTGACTATCGACTGTACCTGCATGGTGACTATTCGTGCGCTAGTAACCTAGTTCTATTTATCTTAGTGAGTTACACAGGTGACTACGGGGGTATACCGTAGTACCTAGGGTAGAAATCGATCCACACTTTGCAGAGTATACCTGGAGGGTGCTTCCATATTCGAGTTGCACTTGCACCGATAAGTTTCTCTGGTGTTGGCTGGTGTAACTGTTCTTCCAACTGGCTAGTGATCTGCTTGTCTTGTCTCATAGGAGATTTTTCTAGTACGTGTTGGTTTTTACAATGATTATAGAAAGCCCTAGTGTGTCATTGATATTCTCACACAGTGGAGGATCAGGAGCTCTGCCGATCATGAAGGGTTTTGGGTCTACTATCGGTTGATCTCGATCCACCCCCATCACCGCTAATGAGAAAACTAAACCAAGAAGGGTCTTTTGAGGCGACCAGGTTACATGAAACTGTGCCTGACTTCTCTCCAAGAGGAGAACATTTGATTCCAGAGGAACCAATCATTTCTGACATTGGAGCGAAAGCTCTTGGTATTTATAACCCTCCAATCACTGATCTATCAATGCCCATCACCATATAGGTTCAACCTTATGAGCGTCAGGTAGTGTCACAAGCAACGATGGAAACAAATGTCGTTACTTCTTCAGGGAATACTCATATTTCCTCTACACCTGTTACTATAGGGGGTGTTCCACCTCCTAACCAATCGTCGCCAGTCTCGAACACTATGGTCTCAACTACCTCTACCTCGGGTAATGGTTTGATTCTGTCTATGGCAACGATCACTACTCCATTTACCCAAAGTGCAACGGGCCCTCCATTCTCATACGGGATGCCTGGCTTCGATACAAGCACTGCCCTTTCCTACTCCACTCTACAGACTTTAGTTCTTGGGGTAGGGAGCTCCAACGATCCTCTGCAAGGATCCATGGGGGGCACTTCAGCTCCCTGTAATGATTTCCCTTATGGAGGGATTCATATACCTCCTTCTTCCCCTTCGCTCAACGATGCTCACCAGCACTCCACCAAGCTGAACGTAAACCATAGTTCGTTTGGAGCAGGTAGTCAAGGACTTCCTTCTTATAGCATGTCGGTAGTTTTGAAACCATTCTCTTTGTTTTTCACATTTGGTAACAACACTTTCTCGTCAGCTTCCATCTCAGTCGGGGGCAACCCCAATTATGGAAAACAAAATATTGTACAGGGTACTATTCTTGCATAGGGAGAAAACTTAGGAATTCCTTCCTCACAAGGACCTTGGAATCTATGGTAGGGATCAGTTCCCTCGTCAGGGATGTTGATCGGGAGAAACCCCTTCCATAGCCAATGGAACCCCGGGCAAGGCTCAGCACCTATTCCCATCAGATCAGCAGGGGGCAACCCTTCCCAAAATCCTTGGAATGCGACGCAAGCCTGGCCCTTTATGTCCTATTATGGGAGTCAGTCGATGACATCTCAACAAGCGTAGAATTTGTATGCTGGTCATGGCCATGGTTATTACTAGAACCCTAGCCAACAACCTTACCTTTCCTGGCAACCTGGTTCCAACCAAACTCCAGGCTCCTTTTTCCCTGGTTATAATCAACAACCCAAATTATTGTTCCTGGCAACTCTACACTTGTCAGACTTTACAAGGTTATTAAACGACCCCATCTGTCACAATCCATGTTGGCCCCCTATTCCGACCAAGTTTCCTTCAAACATTCCAAAGTTCGAGGCCAAGCCTAACAAAGATCCAGGCGTTCATGTGACTACCTTCCATTTATGGTGCTCATCCAACTCATTGAGAGATGAATCCGTCTAGTTACATTTGTTTCAACACACTCTCATCGGGAGTGCTGTGAAATGGTACATCGAGCTCGACCACTCAAGATACTCTTCCTTCGGCGAATTGGCAATGTCTTTCTTAAACCATTTCCAATTACCTGTGAGATATGACATCGGCACTGAATTGATGACCAACTTTGAGCAGACAAAAGCGAACCATATCTCAGATCACATCCAAGAATGGAGATGCCAAAAGAGTTTGATAAAAGTGCCAGTCCCACCAGCATTCCCACTTGAGTGGTTCCTTAATTCTTTGGCACCCTAGTTGTCTAAAGAAGTCGCAACATCAGGGGTGTTTTTAGAGGAAGATGCGATAATGAGAGCCCAACAACTAGAACTGATTTACTCTCATTCTGGTTTACTTTACGAAGTTTTTCCAGATGCACCAAGGTCGATACCTGACAAGACCAGACAAAGGTCTGGACCACATGTCAATGGTATTGTTGGTTCAGCACAAATGAATCTCGCTGATCAGCTATCAAATCAATTGTAGCAATTGTCGATACAGCAGACAATGGCCAGCCAGACCACTGATTTATCTATTCCCCCTACCCAAAAGTCAGATGTACACAGTGTGCAATCAATAGACCCGAAGGCCACCCAACATCCTGAAGGAAAGAAGAAACAATGAAAGAAGGGTAAGGGGGATAAGAAACCTACTGATAATGTTGGCGGGGGAAACATTGAAAATAAGAAGTCAAAGTATCCATGTAATGTTTGCAAGGAAGACCATTCGACTCACCAGTGCCCTCGGCTTGTGGAGGCCCAGAAGTTATTGGCACAGTAGCATCCTATCGTGTTAATGAACCCGTTTCCACATGGGAAAAATCTAACTCAAGCCTCTTCAAGTACAGAAGGGAGCAGTCAAGGACCCCCTCCATTTGTGAGTAATCCTTCGTCTGTGACTGTGTACATGATGAAAGGTAGCGTTGACATAATGACTAGGACACGCGACTACGAAATTCCAAGCACCTCTGAGAAGAGTAAAGAAGCTGAAAACCTACCTCTTCCCCTTCAGATAGAGAATACGTTGGGTGAAACAATGATAAACATCCCCAAAGGTGTGTTCAAGAAAGCTTCCCACAACCCAAACTCAAGGGTCACCCAGAACTACTCTTTGGTGTAGGATTTGTCACAAACCCCTTGTGAAATGTTTTCTTTGGAAGTCCTCCAGAGCTACCCTTCCCAAAGAAAGGCTCTGTTAGCTGCCTTAGGATCTGCTGAGACTTGTAATCTAGGAACAATCATTCTTGATACGATTGACTTAAAACCTCATCTTCCTTACCACGTAGTGTTTCAGATAGTAGTGGCTTACCCCACGAAAAATTTTACCCGAAATATTTTCTGCACGGTGGTTGATGAGGGCACCTCGACATGCATGATGTCTTTGGCATCTTGGAAGGCCATTGGCCAACCTATTTTGTCTCTGTCACCTACTCTTCTTACTGCTTTCGACGATCGTTCATTCCGATCACATGGAATCATCCCCTCTTTCCCCGCACAGTTAGGGGGGGAAACCATGTGCGTTGAGGTTGAAGTGGTTGATGCATCTCTTGACTACAATCTCTTGTTAGGAAGGAGTTGGACCTATGCTATGAAAGTAGTGGTCGCGGCAATTTTTTGGGTCTTATTGTTTCCACACGAGGGTCAGATCATGACCATTGATCAGTTATCCTTCTCCCATCCTGACCCTTCATCAAGGGTATCCACGGTCCCAATGATTGATAACCCTCAGCCTGGCATCATCAACATAAGGGTTGGTTTGTGCCCACCTTTGATGGGTACTTTCGATTACCCACCTCTGACCAGCAATGTCCAGTACATATCAGTTGTCCCCGGCCAACATAAGGCTAAAAATTTTCAAATCTCATCATTTCGCACAACTTACTTTAATGATCTGTGGGCTCTTCCTTCCCCATCATCTATGATGGAAGGGACAAGGCATCATGGCATGGACATGCCTTTGTCCATGGTATAAGTTGTGTACTCTATAGTCCAGCAAGCTTCTGCCAATCCCGATCTGACTCCCGCAAGGGAGCTAGATACAATTCTTGAGCCTATTTGGGCCCAAGGTTCCCTCGTCGATACTGATTCTTTAGACTTAGTATTACCCTCAGATGAGGTGATTATTGAGGCAATGACTAGTCTGAAAAAACCCTGGGATGATCTTCATCATAGATCTTACTTCCTCCCAGAGTTAAGAAGAATTGAAGCAGGTGAATTCACTCTGACTATGACTGGAGATAAGGCTTGTCCTATCAATCCTTTGGCTACACACATTGTTTATGTTGAAGGAAATATGGAAACCATTGCTCAAATGATACCTATTGATATCTCCAGAACCCCTGGCGTCATGGAGAATATCTTCATCGAAGCGAACTGCTCCCCCAAAGAGATTCGAATCTACACAGATTTATTTAAAGAAATCAGCGACATGTTTGCATGATCTTACGAGGAAATGCCAGGCATAGATCCAAGAATCGTTGAACATGAAATAAAGACATATCCTGATGCTAAGATAGTCCAAAAAAAGCTTCATCCAGTCAATCCTAGGAAATCAGCAACTATTAAGGTTGAAGTAGAAAAACTACTCCAAGTTGGTTTCATCTACCCCATCCAATTGACTCAATGGGTGTCAAATCTCATTCCAGTCAATAAAAAGTAGGGTACAATTCCCGTATGTATGGACTTTTGTGATTTGAAAAAGGCATGTCCAAAGGATAATTTCCCCACACCATTTATTGACCAGATAGTCTATGAATGCACAGGTTGTGAAGCCTTTTCTTTCATGGATGGTTTTTTGGGGTACAATCAGATATAGATCAAGCCCGAAGACCAACACAAAACCGCTTTCATCTATCTGTGGGGTACATTTGCTTATCGGAAGATGCCTTTTGGTCTGAAAAATGTTGGAGCTATGATTCAGCGGGCCATGTCTTTTGCTTTCCATGATCTCAAACACATAGTCGAGGCTTATCTCGATGATTTAGCATCATGATCTCGCAAGAGAGACGATCATCACGCACACCTCTGACTTATCTTTGAGCGATGTTGCTACTACCGGATCCGCTTGAATACAAAAAAATGCAGTTTTTGCGTCACATCGGGTTGTCTGCTAGGTTTCATAGTTTCAACAATAGGGATCATGGTCGATCCTCTAAAGGTTGAGGTGATAGTCCAGTAGCCTCCCCCATGCACAGTCCCTCAGCTTCAAAGTCTACAGGGAAAAGTGAAATTTTTACGGTGTTTCATCGCAAACTATGCCGAGATCACAAAGGGTTTCATGCGTTTACTGAAGAAGGATGTTCCTTTTCATTGGGACAAAGTTGCCTAGTTCTCTTTCGAAGCGTTGAAATGCACCCTAACATCTACCCCTCTGTTGTGGCCACCAAATTATAATAAATATTTCTTATTGTACTTGGTCGCTACGGAGTCGAACATTGGTATGGTCTTGGTTCAAGAGGATGATTTTCTCTCAGAATATGTGGTTTATTACCTGAGCCGAGGCCTGATCGGAACGGAACTCAATTATTCCCACATTGAAAAACTTTCATTGGATGTAGTTCATGTTGTCCAACGGTTCTGTCATTACATCTTGTTTCGCAAGACCACCGTCATTATCGTTGTGAATCCATTTCAATACGTGCTGACACGACGTGTAATTGGTAGAAATATTAGTATATGGATATTTATCCTCCAAGAATTCGACTTGGATTTTGTTTCGATGAAATCCAAGAAGTCGTTGGTCTTTGCGGAACTCATTTCGAAACTTCCAGTCAGATCAGGTGATGTTATACCCAAAGAGTCGCCTATCAAAGGAGACATGTTTCTAATTGTGTCATTGGATCCCTTGTATGGAGATATACTAGTCTATCTCCAAACTTCGAAGTGCCCTACCTCTGCTTCTCATGATGAGAGTCACTGTTTATGCCATCAGGCCAAGAACTATCTCATACTCGAGGACAATCTGTATCGTCGAGGTGTAGATTGCATCCTTCGTCGATGTCTCACTCATGAGGAAGCAAAAATCATGCTTAACGATTTCCACATTGGAGCATGTGGTGATCATTTGTCTGGGTTGGAAACAACCCAAAAGATTCTACGAGTTAGTTGCTTTTGGCTGACATTTATCAAATATTGTGTTGAATCGGTCAAGAAGTGCCACCCGTGTCAGATATTCTATCGGAAGATGAGGGCACACCTCGCTCCCATGTTTCCAGTCATCACAGTTGGTCCCTTCACGAAGTGGGGAATTGATTACGCTACATGCAACCCTCCTTCCACAAGGGGGCACCATTATATCATTGTAGCAATAGACTACTTCACGAAGTGGGTCGAAGCTATGCCAACGTTTAAATATGATGGCGAGACAACAACTCTCTTTTTGTTTAACCAGATAATAGCAAGGTTCGACGTTCTAAGAGAGATTGTCACTGACCATGTCAGTCACTTTCAAAACAAAATGATGTCTAAGTTAACATCAAAACTTGGGTTGAGGCAAGAACATTCGTCACCCTACTACCCATAGGTGAATGGTCAGGTGGAAGCTGTGAATAAGTCCCTTAAGGCTATTATACAGTGAACGATCAATTCGACCAGGTCAAATTGGAATTTGATGTTGTACTCAGCACTTTGGGCCTACTGAACGTCTATTAAGACCGCAACCAGTTTCTCACCTTTTCAACTCATTTACAGGCTGGAAGCAGTCTTACCTATAGAGTGCTAGATCCTGTCTCTAAAGTTGGAAGTACAGTTATTGCCAGACACTTCACTACTTGAAGAGTGTTTATTATACCTCGAGCACCTCGCTGAGCAGTGTCGGGACACAGCCTTGGCTAACAAGTCTCACAAACAAAAAGTCAAGTGTCGGTATGATCAGTCCATTCATCCTCAGATTTTCTCTGAAGGCAACCTTGTCCTAGTCTATGACAAAGATAAGGATCCCCTAGGGGTAGGAAAGTTCAAACCCATGTGGTTCGGACCTTTCATCATGAAGGAGGTTCTAAATAAGGGTGCTTATTGTTTGGTGGACTTTGAGGGAAATGCTTTGGCGGAGCCTAGAAATGGGCTCTACCTCAAGAAGTATTACTCATAGGTGGGTCGCTTTAGGTGACTTCTTGTAACATATGTATAGTCTTATACATTTTATTTTTAGTTTTTGTCTTTTTGGTTTTATGGACGTGTCATTTTTTATGTCATATTTTTCACTGTGGCAGATGTCAAGTGAATCAGAGGTGTTTGTTGGGTTTGTGGATGGCATTAGCCGGCACACTTGGAGGCTTTCTTCCACAGCTTGGGTAATTTTCACACCTCAGGGCTAGTTGTTATCTTCAGGAGGTATTTGTTTAGGTGACACCACAAATAATGTCGTTGAATACAGTGTAGTCTTAGAGTTGTTTCGTGACGCTTTGTTTCATGGTATCTCTCACCTCCGGGTATACCTAGAGGCTCAGTTGGTTGTGTCTTAGTTAAATGGGGTTTACCACGTTTATGATCCTACTCTACACCGACGGTTCCTTAGGGTACGTCTCTTAGAACAAAGTTTTGATTACATTACATATATCCATGTTCCTAGGAGATTGAATCAAATCACAGATACTCTAGCTAATCATGTATTAGATTGGAACATTGCACACATGTAAGAAAAAGTACACACGCGCACATGTAAATACATTTGTAAAATAGATGTAATCCATAAGACATAAAAATATGTAAAAATGCATATATATATCAAAAATATCAGAGTACAAGGGTGGGCACAAGCGCCTCAAAAAATATTTCCAGTAAGAGTCACAGGGTTTATGCCCTCAAAAATACACAAAAAGTGCTCTCGGCACGTAAGTGGTCTAGCCTAGCTAAGATCGGGGCCTTTTGGCCCTGTCGTAGTGAACAACAGTGTTAGCCAAATGACGAAAGAGTTGGACCCAGGTCTGTGGCACCCCAACTACATGAGGTTTCATTGATGGTGGGAGATCCTCAATCTCTACCATAGGGACTGTACGAGTGAGTGTGGTAAGGTTCCACTCTACCCATCTCAATACTCTCTCAGCCTCTCCATATGGAGGCCCCTCTACTTTTGCTATTGGTCTAGCGGCTCCAACTGGTCCTGCCTCTGGTCGAGAACGCCGCCTAGTCCTCGAGAAGTTTGTTGGATGCATTGGTCCCACATTTGTACATAACAGATACATAAGTGTCAGATACTCTGGTATACAAAAAAAATGATATATAAAAAAAACATAAAAATTAAATAACTTTGACAATAAAAGCTTACCCATCTCTCCTTGCTCCACTTCAGGAGGTACAGGCATATCAAGGTCCCTAGAAAAATTTATTCCAGCATAGGGGTAGTCCTCTATTGTCGGAAGCTTCCATGCACACCAGTCAAAAAACTTGTCATCAAAGGCCTCGATGGTCCTCCCACCCCCTTATTGCGGCAATAGTGTCACCCATCTACATAGCGCCGGGAGAGAGGCCTCGTGCCCTCATATAGTCTCTCGTGGACTGAGACTGGGTACCCTCTTGAAGAAAAAGGAACATGGAATGGTCCCAAACCTGAATTTACGGTGCTCCTGTATCTGACACTCTGTTAGTTGTCTCTTCGTGCAATCAAGCATGGTGGTACTCCAGTCGAAAATCTGTGCATTTAAGAATTGTACCACACAGTGCATGTGCGCCCGAGAAGCCTGATGTAAATTTGTGGATCCTATAATCCGCCCAATGAGTAGAACTATCACTTTGAGTGATAGGTTTTTGATCTTATGTATAAGCACCTGAGAACCTACTTTCTCAGTACCAGCCTCGCAATGAAGTCCAATCAACTCCTTAATGTTGTGAAGCCCAAGGGGGAAAGTACGCAAGTTAACTGGGTCCCCTCTCCTTGAGAGACCAGTCAGGAAGTAAATATCTTCAACCGTTGGATTCAATGACTGCCCCTCGAGCATGAATGCCTCTGCCTCAGGATGCCAGTAATCTATCAATGCATTTAACAACCTGGTTTTTTCCCTCATAAACGGACACTGGAAGAACTTTAACAAACCACCTTGTGACAAAAAAACGATAGTAACAGGGTCCTCAAAGACCAAAAAATAAATATCCTCATGCTCCCTCTCTCTCCAATGCACATACATCCTACAAAATGACAATTGGATGGAGAGTTAACTCTTGGTTTTTCTATTTTTTCACTTGTTTGAGGGTATACGTGGGTTGTCTTAAGGAAAGTCGTGTGTGCATGCAAGCAAACTTTCTTCTGCCAGCATGTACACGTGAGTTGTGCTTGGAAAACCCATGTACATGCAGGGTCGACCTCTTTAAAGGTCAGTGCCCCATCAAAACACAACAATAAATGCAAAAAAGGAAGAAGGAAATGCAAGAGAGGTTAGTGTGTACTTACTTGGTCCAAATGGAAGTTCGTTTCATCCACTGAAGCTCCCAAAATCAACTACTTCAGAAAAGGGGTGTTTTTCTACTTTTGGTCAATTCTCAAATTTACAATGGTGATAATGAGCTGCCAGTTTTCTATTTATAGACTTTTTGGCCCCCTTTTGGCCCCTTTTTGTCATTTTTTGGACCCTTTTGTCATTTTTTCTAGCTTGAAAATTGTTTACTATGATTCTTAAGTTTCTCAGCGGATGTTACGTTAAGTGTTACTTTGGGTATTTGGGAAATGTTTTGAGAGTTGGGTCATTTTAAAGGTCTTTTGGTAAAAAGTCATTTTTCCAACTTTGTGCATGTAAGATAGGATTCCACCTCCACTTGTTGCACCTCGTTATCTTTTCTGCTTTGCCATAGGATTGATCCCACCGAATTGTGACACGGAACCCTCACACCTACTCTAAAAGTGTTGTAATTTAGTGGTAGAGCCTACTTTCACATGGATGCCCTAGGTAGATCCTAGTTGCATTTTGGTGTCCCTACCGTCACTAATGACCATAGGCTCAGGAGTCCTTATTAGTCTTTCCTGATTACAAGTTTGAGCCTCATTTGCGTGATTCATGATCACTCTTGACCTCACCTTCGGGACTCCCAAAACAACAGGTCTTCTTTCAAGCCCTTTTCATACCCTCTAAACATGAAAAGATTGTCGAGTGATCTTGTTGTCCTTCACGCTTGTTAAACTGAAATTTGAAGGCACGTCTATTCGGAAGTAGTTTACCCCTTTTCGGTATGAATGGCCAACTGTACGAACAAAGGTATACTCTAGGAGCCTCAGTTCTCTAGAAGAGTATTCTCAGACTCTCTAAAAATGAAAAAGTACCGATCTTACCTTCTCTGGGCTCGTTAAAAATACATCAAAGAATGTTATCATTGTGTCTTATTAATCATATTTGCATTCCTGCGTCTTTGGCCTAAAAACAACTTCA
Organism: Picea abies; assembly: GCA_900067695.1. Taxonomy (NCBI): domain Eukaryota; kingdom Viridiplantae; phylum Streptophyta; class Pinopsida; order Pinales; family Pinaceae; genus Picea; species Picea abies. Next base: position 7,367 of record CBVK0101861464.1, on the reverse strand, counting down.
TGTTGCTCTCAACTAAACAATCTAAAACATGCCTTATACGCAAGCCTTGTATCACTTTGCCTCTACGTCTTGACACCTTGAACCATGGAGGAGTTTTCCCAAGTGTCCTTTTCCTGCACATGTCTCCTTGCTCTGAGCATCAGTGTGTTCCCTACACTTGGAACTAAGTATGTCCGCCACACTCGCTCCTCCTTTATAATGTAGCATTCTTTTATTCTTTTTCAAGCTTTCCAAGATTATTGAAAAAGACAAAAAAAAATCAAATATAACCCAAAAAGAGGAAGCGAAAAGTATTTTGTTTTTGTTGACAGCATGATGATTCACCCTTCGACAAAGCCCATCCTTTTGTTTTTTCGTCAAGCCCTAGGATTCAATATGACCTGGGTCTCAATTTTTTGTCATGCTTTTGTCCAAGGGAAGTCTTAATAAACTTGAGTCAACCCTTCTGTAGTTTATCTCTTGTCCTCATGCCCAGCCACCCAGAAAGACCAATCAATTCCTTGTTCGAAATCAATGAATTTCTCTACACTGGTCACCAAGATCCTCTTGTTTGTTCCCGACGAGCCATCGAAGACCTCTGGGTAGTGAAGTTGTACACTGATATTACACTCCTACCTGATTTTTGAAGATTTTGAAGTTGTTGCTCAAGCTCTGAAGACCTCATCTCTAGCCATCAAGCGTCATTGGCTTCTTGAAGATGGATACCATACATGTGTATCTTTTGATTTTGAGATGTAGATCCATTGTGTATTATTTGCAGCTACACTTTATATAGTTATATAACATGGATATGCAGTGTATTTGATTGGTAGCCATGATTTTATTTCATCCCAAGCATGGGTATGCCTGCCTCAGTGAGACAAATTGTTATTTTGCAAATGAAACCTCTTGAACTCTAGTCCCTAGGTTCACTCGCTGCATACATTGGTGAAGATTTGTAATGTATTTCGGCCATCATATGCTCTTCTAAACTCACACATTAGGGGGCATCTTTTATAACCCTAAATTTCACCATACATGCATACCTAGCATTAGAGCATCTAACTTTCTATCTTTTCCAAGCCATCACTGAACAAGCTCTTCTAAAAATCATTGATTTAAAGGTATATGTGCCTTACACCACTACTTCCCGCGTACACATGCCTGCTGACCCACTACAACCCATGTACACTCACATAATATCGCAAAAAAATGAAAATTACATAAGATTCTAGTTTCTGGTCCGTTACTTAACCATTTGACTACCCATAGACAGTCACCCCAACCATTACTATCTCCTTTGGCCTATAAAAGAAGGGGTTGGGGTCCTATTTCAAAGAGAAGCACGAGAGCATAGAAACTCTTCCCATTTCCTTATTTCCCCTTTTCCCCAATATTCGACAATCATATTGTGAGTTGAGCAGTTGGTGCATTGTGAAGTGGAGCCCAAGACCAAGTTCGAGGAGCAGTGTCGATCTCATGTTGTAAGTGACTTTTTGTGAGATTAATATAAAAAAGTACTTTTTTCGTCCCGCCAAATGATGTCTTAAAATTGTATGATTTGTTTACATTTCTTGTTTATGATGTCTATCCCACTAATCCATATGTAGAATGCATGTTTGTAGTTTCTTGTTTGTCTTTTGATGAATGCAGGTCAACCTTGGGAGGATATTTGCAGTCAAGAAACAGCCAAGCGCAAAGGGATCGACACCGGACACGGAGTTTAAGGTAGGCCTATCGGATCCCTCTGTCTTGTCTTTTATGTATGATTGTGGGGTACTTTTGGGATAGTGATTAAAAGTAGGAGACTTTAAACGGTTTGATCTGCCTACGCTTTAGACCCTTGGTGTAGTCCATAGAGGGGTTTTCCTGCTATAGCACCTTGAGAAGAAGTGTACCCTCCGCCTCCTTGTTAAGGAGAGCTAGTGGATGGATGACCTTGGGAAGTGGACCCAAGTAAAGTGGAACCAAGAAAAGTTGATCCCAATATAGTAGCACTCACGGGGGTGTGAGAGGGTTGAGCCGGTGAGTTGGAAAAACTAGGAACTCCTCCTAAAAGAGGAGGGATATTTTGCAAGAGTCTGGAACGATGGGGATTATGTGGGTCCCCTATGATGTCCGACTAGAAAAGTGAAATGTGTGCAAATGGTGATGAGAGCAATAAATGAACAAGAGTCTTTGTATAATTTTGGACCTTCACAATATATCTCACAATCGCATGTAATCACAAGAGCATCATACATAAATCAATTGAAAAGAAGCATACATGTGGGTAGGTGGATTTTGTCCATGTGGGAGAGCAAAGAAAACAAATGCTCGTGTCCTAAAAATACATAATATCCTTCCTCTCAAATAGCACTGTACCTTCCAATAGTACTCAACAGTGGGGTCTGAAGCCACCAGAAGAGGAACTAGTGAAGGATGAAATAATCAGTTATAATGAGGGGTAGAGGGTGCATATCCCAAAAGAGCTGGTGATATTTCCCAATAGCCACACAAAATCCGATCAAGGTGCAATTGCAGCCCACAATTGCCACCTGGGTAGATGTCCTAAAATTTGGTCACTAGGTACCTCGATCAAATTGCAGCATTTAGATTTTCAGCCTCAGAAATGGGTCACAAGTTAGATCCCATCCAAGAGGTGGGTGCCTCAAGGGGGGATGCACAGAATAACTGGACCTTATCCTTCAACCCTTCACGGGTATCTCCATGCCTTATGGTGTTAGGAACACTTGACTTGTAGGATTTTTAAAAGTTCCCTATTTGTCAACTTCTAATGTTTGAAGATGTGAGAACCAGATAATGGGGAGTTATTTGGATGCCTATCCTCGAGATCCTACCTAGACTAAAAAAATTCTTTTGGCACCTCTTGTGGAGGAAAACTTAGTGAGTTTTTAGAAAAAAAATTAGATGTGGTTGTTTGAGAGATTGGGGGTGTAAACCAATCTCATTTGAGTTAAGTGCGAGTGGACAATTCCTTCAAGAAATGGTGGGATGTTTCGGAATCCCTTTGGAGGAAACTTACTTCAACCTCCACAATTCAAGATGAAACTATGTGAGTGAGTAGTAACTTTATGTGTGAGCAAGTGATAAAATGTGCCAAATTTTTAATAAGTTAGGTTTCACCTTGCAGCATGTGGACTTCGTGTGGTCCTTTACAAGTCTTGATTACCTATCTTACTAGAAGTCATTGGTACAACCCTGCGGAATTTTAAAGTCCCTAAAGAACTAGCATGTGGACATATGGGTCCTTACCAATCCTTTAAACTCCCTAATGTGATTTAATCTAAGAAAGATTCAAAAACTATCCTATATTGAAAGCATGTGGGCATGTATGGGCCCGTTACAATAATCTTTAAACTCCCCTAGTGATGTAAAATAAGAAAGTAGCTTCAAAACTATCCTATCTTTGCAAGATGTGGGCATGTATGGGACCTTACAAATATAATATGTTTGAAAAAGAAACTAAGAGGGGCCATAGGGGGGCTTTGTCCTCTCCTAAAGATTTTGTTTTTTAAGGGAGATGAGATCTTCCCTCAATTGTTTTTCTAATTCTCAAGATTGCTCTATGGTGCGAGAGAAGAGCATACTCAATGACTAAATTTTGATTTATGGTCCCAATGCAAGTGTTTATATATGTGATAGCAAATGATCTTAACTTAACTTTTATAATAAAAACAAGCCATCCATGTGGCAAAATGAATGAAAAAGAGGGGAAATATGGTTCTTTTTAACCCCCTAAGTGCCTATTTTTTGACTAACCCTTCAAGTGGAGAGGGAATCTAAGTGTGGTGCATTTAAAAATTGCATAGAATCAATATTTGGAAGGCTAGGGTCCTTCTAAACATCATAAAAAACTCTTACAATTTTGGATTTTCTGGATAGATGCGCGAGCCCTAGTTTAGACATAGGAGCATGTAGTGCCTATGCGTAGAGAAACAAGGACCTCTTAGCACACCGTGCACAGAATGTGCTGGAAAACATAGTGTTGTTGGCGCACGTGCTCGAAAGACATGACTGTAGGATGGAAAACCCACACACGTTCTGATACATGTCTAGGAAGAAAATTTTAAATGAAATTCTCCTCTTCCAACTCTGAATTCAGCTCTTTGTAGGTAGGGCTGGGTTTTTTATGATCCCTGCAAGGTAAATAGATTAAAAATAAGTGCTCAAACAACCCAAATAGGGAGGAAATTGATACCTTTCCCCAGTATGGTCGCCAATCTGTTGTATCCTTTTTTCCACTTGAATGAGCAAAAGAGGGACACTTGCAAGTCCAGTTGGGTCAGCTGGACAGGACATAAGTTAGTGTATGAGTCAAATGACTCAATCACATGAAATAAACAAACAACTAAGATAACAACAACTAAATAAACAAAACTACAATGCATAATAAAATTAGAACCAAAATCAATCAAACAATTGACCAATATTCATGCCACCAATGGAGAGATTATATTAGTGGGAAAACACCAAAGAAAAAGGGGGACTTTTGGATCCCCTCTTCCTCTAAGGGAGGGTTCTTGAGTCCCCTATGTGAGAGATTCTTACAAATGGCAAACTATAAAGTAAATAGTGAAGAAATCCAAGCTCATTCCCTCAAGAGGTGAGGTGAATAGCTTAATGAGATGATGCAAGTATGCTCCAAGAAGGAAAGAGTTTCCTTGTAGGAGAATAGAGGTAGCATAAAAATACAATGATATTCTTGAATTCATAATGCACCCATGGCCTCTTTTTATAGAAAATCTTTGAGGCATTATCCAACCGGTCTTTAGTGTGAACAAGGGGCCCTTTAGGGCACCCTTAGGTCTTTGACCAGCCCCCCACTCGGATTCATTTCAGATTTGAAGGTCAAATCGAATTGGGATTTGAACCAAAAGTGGGTGAGGGGCCGACAAGAACCATAAATGCATCATTCTCAGGTGTGCGCAGTTTTTTTCGTACATAGTCACGCATCAGGCGCATGTGCACATTTTTGTATTTTTTGGACTACCCATGTGCACGCGCTTCCTGCATTTTTTTTGCACATGTCAATTTTATAACCAGTTGTATAGTTTTTTTCTTTTTAGAAATGCATTTTTGGGGCTATGAATGAACTAATAGGTGTTTGGAGATGCTAGATTTATATAACCATTTGTGGACGAAATTTCAGTGATAACAATTATAAGAAGGGGTGAATTTGTAACAAACAAGTAACAATCCAAACTAACTCTTAATCCATTGTTTTGGCATATCATTTTTGTTTGGAGGATATCTAGTTTGGGAATAGCTTAAATTGGTATCATAACCATGTTGCAAAAGTCAAGCCTTTAAATTTTTTTATTAGCTTAACAAATGTACCTACCATGCTTACTTGGCGAAAGCATAATTAAGTATAATCATCTCTTGAGAGTGACTTTGAGGCTTGATAAGATCTTAGTTGCTATGACAAACTCTACATCTCTCCTCAAGGCTATAAACAATCTTTGTCGGGTAGTAGTTTTCACCTTCTTACAGAAGTGATCTACAGAAAGATAACAGACCCTCTTTATAACTTTGTGTTTGTGATGCAAAGGCACCAACAAGAGAATCTACATGAAAAATTTAGCATGGGGGACTATGAAAAATATCCTACCCAGCTTAGTAAAGTCACTAAAGGTAACCTAATGAGGCATGCCAAACACAGTAATTCAAAGGATCCTAAAATATTGGATACTAGTAAGAAAACAAGCACTTTTCTAAGCTTTCACAATAGGTAATCCTATAAATATAGCAACTGTCTCCACATCTACTTGAATTTCTAATCCTCTAGGCATAGAAACACACCCATGGTATTTTTCTTTGATTAAATTGGACCCAAAATTTTGAGGAAATTCCATTGTGATATCATCATCAAACCCTTGTTGTCTACTACAATGCTCAAGCCACCCTTCTTTTTGGAAAATATCTAAAATTTGAGGATTACTATGCAAGATTTTTGTGTCTATGGATTCCCTATGGTTAGATCCTCTTCTTCTATTTTATTTGGATGTAACTCTTAAATTTCTTATTTTTCATTCTCTTATTCCTACTAAGATTTTAATTCTCGTATTCATACTTTAGAGTAATCACAGCTATACTCCTCTAATTTTTACTCTTAATGATCACACAATACTATGGAATAATGGACTCACCTTTGATCTATGTTGTGATTTCATCTTTCAATCTTGGGAGTGTACAATGTTTCATGGAGGATGAATGAGAAGATTCGAACTCAAAATGGGTTTGAAATGAGTCAAGTTGCATTCAAAATGAGTCTTTTTGGAGTTCCCTTATCATCTCATACTTCATATTTGAATTCATCACATCTTGTGATGATTACTTTAATGCATGTCAGCATGCTCAGCTCTTTTGCATAGGCCACAATTTCTTTATTTTATTGTTGACACCTCATTATGGATCAATGTTGATTGTTATGGATTAGCATTTGCAGCTATCCCCCAAATTAAATTTCATATGACCCCATTTGAAAAACTATATAATTATGGTCGTGTTTTATAATAATGGTGAAGGTATAGAATGATAAGAGTAATCACCAACTAGATAATTTTCCAAATCATATATAAATCATGCAATGAATTGAATTAAAGTGAAAAAAACAATACCTAGAAGACTTGGTAATGGGACTATATGTGATGAAAATGTGTTGAGAACTCCTTGATTTTCAAAGTTAGCTTGTATTCAGCAAATTCTTAACATATAGTACCCTTATGTGGTTGAAAATTGAGAAAATATATAGCATAAGAATTATAATTATGTAGTCATATGTAAGTCTCAATCTGTATAGAAGAATGGTTTTATAGTATGCATGTAGCTGTCAAACTCTATAGTAGTATATAGAAGAATGGTTCTATAGAATACTTGTAGGTGTTGAACTCTATATTAGTTTGTATAAGAATGATATATGGTGGTAGGTTGACAAGAATGGAAATGTGGATTTTTGGTATATTCCATATCGTTATAAGGATGTATAATGTAATGTCCATTTCTCTTTGAACTGTTTTCATCCTTGTAGTAAAGACTTGCATTTGGAATAAATGCCATTCCATTTTTATACTCCTTCCTTGTGTCTTGATGTGACAAGCATCATATATTGCCTTATAATTTTTTATGAGACAATTGGAGTTTAGAGCATGTTACCTTTGATGCATACTGGTAGATCTGGCATCCAACCTTTTAAACATTTATTTGATGCTTAGAATCATAGAAACATAGTCAAATAGGTATGATGATAATCATTGAAATTGAAAATGATGCAGAAGGGAGTCATTAGATTTTTTTATTTTCATTTCTTGAAAACTTGTTTTAAATCATCAAAGGATAACTTGTGTGTGTGTGTGTGTGTGTGTGTGTGTGTGTGTGTGTGTGTG
>CBVK0101861441.1:0-13153 GCA_900067695.1 Picea abies | reverse complement strand
TGCAAACCCTCCTTTCGAAAACTCTTTAGGAATGAGTCCAAGATCTGACATGCACCAGAGGAAAATATAAGATGACAGGAGGATTTTTCAAAATCCATATAGGAGGCATCTGCCTTGACCTTGGGACCCTCGATAACTTCACGTGAGCTATTGCAACTGTGGTATGAGTCTAGAAAAGGTTAATTCTTGGGTAGGTGAAGATCGCATCCTCTGTTAGAATATCATCAGAGTAATCCACCAATTGTGGTGTATCCTCCATTTGCAAACATCAATATATGAGGATCACACACTTGGCACCCTATAGTGCCTAAACTCTAGATCGCCTACAAAAAATCCCTAGATCCATCCCTCGCTCCAACCTTCATTAAAAGAGGTTAAGTGAATAAAAATATCATTTCATCAAATTTAAATTATTAATAATAGTAAATTATGTTTGATTTTTATTTTCTTGGATGTATTTAATATTGGATATTACAATGAAATAAGTATATCTTTTCTATATGAAAATACTTTTGGTTCAATAATTCTTATTGGAATATCTATTTTGATCAAAATCATTGAAGATTTCTATTTAACCTCAACCACATTAAACAACTTGCTTGAATATACACATGAGACTCACCTAGTATTGTAGGAGTTGTAGACTAGATATTGTAATTTAAAGTGTTCATTGATGAACAAAATACTAGTATTTTGAGTTAAGTTAAATCCTTGTTGATCAACAATCGTATATACACTCCCATCCTTATTCTTTTTCTTGTTCTTTTATTTTCCTTTTGAATTTCCTTACTTAGTTGTTTTCAAATATGGTTTGTGGGTCACACTACTATCGAATTCTCAGGTCTGCACACCTGCAAACCCATGTACTTATACTTAGTATTTTTCCCTCTTTCACCTGCAAACCCATGTACTTATACTTAGTATTTTTCCCTCTTTCAAATTTTTCAACACTTAGTCATTTTTAGAGTAATGTGGGAGTATAACATGTCTGAGACCTACATATCCATAGGTCTACAGACCTACAATCATGTTACCCTCAATTTTCACCTATATTTATATGTCCTCCAAAATGCATTGTTTACATTTTCATACTTAGTCATTTTATTGAAATGTGTATGCGAGACAACTACCTATTTCACTTACCCCTTTTTGTGTCCCACATGCCTGCAAACCAGCAGTCCCGCATTCTACAAAATGTCTCTCTTACTTTCACGACCCACAAAGTGACCCTCTCCCATACTTATATAATTCTCTCATTGTGGATGTGAGAGTAAGTCCCTTTCACATTTTTCCATTCCCCATGTCTTGTGTCCCACATGCCCACAATCGTGCATTCTACATAATGTACTTTGCGTTCCTCATTTTTCAACTCCATACTTAACCATTTTCCATCCACCACGACATCACATCACCACTTCCCATCGCATTAATTTCCCCTGCCACATCGGTCGTCACTTGTGTGAACATAGTGTCGTTATTAAAGTGGCAAAGTTTTTGTAAACCTTGTAATAAATTCAAAAATATTCTCGTGCGGGCCGACAACTTTGAAATAATAACTACGACAATTAAACATCATACCAATACTTGGAAAATTAAATAAGAACTAATATGCCAAGCTATAAATATCGACAATAGCGCACCTATTTCCAAGGCTAGAAAATAATGTAAATAATGTCAAGTAAGAGAAAGAAATTTTATTGCAAGGATACACTAAATATGATCACACATGAATATCAAGAGTTACAGTGGTCGCGAGCTTACAACTACTACAAGTCCCTCTCTTCAACTGAGAAAAATATGAACTAGATCTAGACCTTAGGAATAGCCTGTGTTGCTTGTGTTTCGGAGGTAACATGCTTTAGAGAGCTTATTCAGTGGTGTGTAGATAAATTCAATTCAGAGAAGAGAATAATCTAGCTCCAAGGACAACAACCTATCCCATTAGCTCCTTTAGTGTTTACCAAGATGTTGTGACTCTCGAAGCCCATTATGCAATTTCAATGTGAAGAATCCAACAAATTCCTCAAACAACACAAAGGAGGATAAGAGCTCCTTGAAAAATATTTGGTCGACCCAATAAATAACATTAGTGCTTCCAAGATTGAGGTAAGTTCTCTGAAATACCCATACACATAATTTTCCTGGTTATTTTCTCATATCATTGGTTTTGAATCCATGGCCTCTGTGCCAAGGAATATCATCTATATACTTCATTTTAGTTGTGCATGAAATTCCCTCATCGATTGGGGTCACATTATTTCTACTGAAATCTCATTTAAATAGAGTAATTTGAAGAAGACTCGGAAATTTTATATGACATCCTATTTGATTTTATCCATATCTTATTGCCATGTTTTATAAGACTTTCCAAGGGCAAGGAGTGTCAAATGTAAGGTGGAACCAGTCTTCTCTTGCTATCCAAACTTGTGGAGGCACAAAGATTAGTATTATTTCTACCTCGTTCATAACAATTTTATCTCAGAGTTCAAAAAATTAGTCTTTGGTCCTAACACATCGAGATTGCCACTTGAAGTTGCCACCATTCTATGAGAGAAAGGAGTTTTTGAAACCACTGAATGTTCCATTATTATAAGGTTATTTGGTTGTGAAGAGAGACCTTTCCTTAGAAGATATTTCAAAAAGCAGCAACAAGTGGAAGCTCATCTAGTTTGTTGTTATAAGTAAGAAAATATGTTGGAGACAAGATACAAAAAAGAATATATTTGATTCAAGAAATCGGGGAACTTGCATAGAGCTCCACCAACTTTGCAATGAGGTTTACAAATTTCAAAGAATATCTTCAAAAATATCTGGAAAATGATGAAGGTTTTTACAAAGACGTCATGGGAACATTTTCAACCAAAGTTTTAAGCTGAAGTGATATCCATAGAAACCTTCCTTCAAACATCCAGATTGAACAAATTAATTCTTGTTGGTTGAAGAGAATAAAAAGTTTAAGAGAAATGTTAAATGAATTAGATGTTGTGAAGAACAAAAGAGGTGACCTTTTATTTAAGCTTGTTGATTTCACAAAGGAACTTGATGGCCCAAGTTTATTAATGGATACAATAATTTCATCTATAGAATAGTTATTAAAATAACTTGATATATTAAATTTTTCATGGGTGAGTGAGTTCATTGATTCAACATAATTCTTCGAGGAAGAAATTGAATGGTGGCTAGTCAGATACATCAACAAAAATGATGAGGTAGATGACACATTGCACCAATTAGGCATGGACCTAAGAGAAATGGAGAATTATATTTTCAAAATAAATAATAAACATGAGATCACGGTGGCCCCCATGAGGGAATACATAGAAGAGTGGCTAATAAAATATATAATCAAAATCATCAATCCAAATCAACAAGAAATGGTTACAACAGTTATGCCACCTCTAGCACAAAAAACACCTAAAAAAGAGGCACTAATAAACAAGTGAATATTTAGAAGAATTTCCATCACAGTGAGTCAAGTAGAAACCCTATTCCTTTCCTTATTACTTTTCTTCTATATTAATTTGTCATATTTCCTTCCATTTCTGAGTAATCTGTGAAACCTGAGTTGATCCTTGTTTATTTTTTCGTGTTTATCTTCCAGGTCTTTTCATTTCATGGTTCGCGTGAGCCCCATCCCAGTCCTCTTTGAAGGACAAATATAAACCTTTTATTTGTATTTCAATACATTACTCTCTTATTTTTAAAGACATTATTTTTTAGGTTCCCAGAGAACTATTTCAGGACATAACATTACTGTAATCTCAAAGACTTTAATTTAAGCATGAGATTTCCAATGTATGTCTATCAAACTCTTTTTTGTGTGTCTAATGAAATGATCATTTAAATTTCTTTGTCATATGTGGTCAATATTTTCTTGTTTCCCTTCTTTGAATATTGTGTTCTATCTTGATGAATGTTATGATGGAAATGTTGTCATGTTTTGTTTCATACTCTTTTGGCTTATGACCCTATAATATATTGTGAATATTTACTTTTACAAGATACCTAATCTTGTCTTAGGTATTCTTTACATGTGAATATTTATTTCAAACTGAGCCTCGTCCTTCTCAAGAATTGTTTATGTTTTTGCATGCTATTTAAAAATAGAGTACCACCTCTTTAAAAACACAAGGGGATTTCATCCTCATGAGGTTGAATCAAAGACTATAAAATAGTCTTTAAGATGAACATTTTTGGTGACAATATTGGAGAGAACAAAAGTCTAGTTTCGTAGACCAGAACTTTAATGACTCAACTGGAACTAAATAAACCTCAACTTCAAGTAGGACTCAGAAATCAAGGAAGTTTCTTGTATCAACTCTATGATTTGGTGTTAACAACATCTAAAATCTGTGTTGAACTTGAAATATCTTAGGAAACCCTTGCTAGAGAAGAAAAAAAGATATATATCCCTAAGACAAAGAATATAGTTGTGAATCCAAGAAAAACTGGAACCTTATAAAGGTCCACTAATGAGAAGTAAAAGTAAGAAAATCCTACTCTACGAAGTTGGTCAAAGTTTGAAATCAAAAATAAGTGAAACCCTAACCATGGGAGATCGAGAAGAATGAAATGATATCCCAAATGAAGAAAGAGTAGAAAATAATAGACACCGAATTCTAAGAAGAAGGGAAAGACCTAACCCACTCAATTTAAATGGAGAACAACACACCTTGCTAACACTACCTGTATTTTCAGGCGATGGGATAATGGATCCAAAAATACATATGGATCAATTTTTAAGTATCTGTGACATTCATCTGATTGAACATGATGATGCGATGGTTAGAGTTTTATTGCAAACCCTCATAGGCCCATCTTATGAGTGGTATATTTATTTACTAGCTTGTTCAATTGTTTCATTTGATTATTTGGAAAACATGTTCATGACCATGTATGCACCTCTTGTTGCATATCATACTCCCTTACTCAACTTACTCAAATTCATCTAAAAAGGGGAGAAAAAATTAGGGATTTCAATTTACGATTCTTCAACACTCTAAATCAAATTCCAAAATAACAATGAACTAATTATATGGTAATATTTGAGTGTTATAAGAATTCAATTCCAACAAATGTAAATTATGCAATTGGATCTTCACAAATAAATGACCTGCATGGAGCCATATAGGAGGTAAAAAAGATGAAAGAATACATGTTAGAGACTAATATTGATCCTGAAATTATCCTTGGAAAGGTACAAATACAAATTTATGGTTTGTCCATATCACCTCAAGGACCATCTACTTCAATAATATATGAGAATCGAGGAATTCATGGAGGAATTCCCCAAGGTGTTCCTCCAAATTTCATAAATGATCATAGAGATGCTAAAGAAACAAGAAAAAAGATAGAATAGCTCATATGAGCAGGAAAATCAGAAAAATTTAGAATGAAATCACTAGACTCGGGAGAGGTGAGAATCTTGTTCCACCTAATTCGAACATAATATCTCCATTACAAGATCAGAGAACAAGAAATGACAAAGTTGAAGAACACAAACCAACAACACCTATAATTTTGAATCCAACTGTTGTTGTCTTAGAAAAAATAATAGAAGATGAGAATTTTGAAATATTTGATCAAGAAATTGATGTTAACCAAGATCAAGTGTTGGAATTAGTACAAATGTATGAAGGGTCGTCGTCTTTCCATATTTTTTATGAAGACGAAGATAAAGATTTTTTACAAGATAATTTTTTCGAAACAAGAAATCAAGAAAATAAATTGAAGACAAAAGAATAGACCAAAAAGTAAACGACAAAACCTAATGGTCTAGAGATGACAAAACAACAACCAGTTGTTAATAAAAAAAAAAAGACTCCACCACAAATGAATTACAATCTAGTTGATGAACTAGCCAAACTCATAATTACCTTACCATTTATGGAAGTGGTTAAGATACCTCAACAAAGAGAAAATATTTTGAATATATTGGATGACACAAATTCAAGNNNGAAACAACAAATTGTATCGCCAGTAAGACCAAGGAGTAAAGTCCCACCATTTTACATAACCAAAGAAAATCACGATTTCATTTTACATAATTTTTTGGTCGATAGAAGATCCACTAATAACATCATGTCGCTATCGATGATGGAATCACTTGGAATGGAATGCAAGAGGTATAATGAAACTAGCAAAATCATATATGCCATAGATTTAAGAAAATTATCGCCCTATGGTGAAATAAAATATTTGTGTGCATGGATAACTGCAACCCCTCATGTCACCACAATTTTCACTATTATAGTTGTTGATTTGCCTCGAACATATAGTTTTGTGTTGGGAAGAGACTAGTTTTCATTAATTGGAGGATATATCATGAATGATGGAAGTTGCATGATGCTTCTTGGAGGATATATCATGAATGATGGAAGTTGCATGATGCTTCCAAATAAATATGGGACTATGATTAGAGTTTATTGAGAGAATATAAATCCCATATCATTTAGGAAGAAGGAAAATAAAGTAATACAAAATTATGTTGATGCTAGAATTGGAAATTATGTTGTCTTTAGTACTAAAAAAAACAATTTTCATAAGCACGATGCAGAAAACTCGTTCCAAGGATTTTGAAAAATGCCATTTGATGGGGATTGTTCCAAATTTGGAAATGGAGTTGGTATCATTTTCAAAATCCCCCAATCTTGTATCTATCCACATGTTATCATATTGGAATTCCCGTGTATTAATAATTAAGTAGAGTACGCAGAATTAATTCAAGGGATTATCCTTTCCCTTCAGATGAAATTTGAAAATATGGTAGTTATCGGTGATTCAGAGATGGTATTAATGATATCAGGAAGAAGTACATAATCAAGAAAGAGAAACTAAAGCATTAACCAAGAAGAGTTTCTAAACTCATGGATTATTTTAATTATTTCAATATCGCTTTCATTCCCAGAGAAAAGAATCAAAAGGAAGATTTGTTGGCAGTAGTTGCATCTCTTTTTAATACAGAAGATTCTCATAATCATAGCACTTCTCATGTAAAGTCAATTTTATGGCCTTCAATACCTGATAATCAAGAATATTTTCAAGTCTTTGAAAATGATGAGCATGTTGTAAACTTCTTCACTAATAATGACTCGATGACATTGAATGATTCAGAAGAAAATCAAAATCCTTAGAAGGAGGTTCATGATCCAAATCCTAAAATTACTCCCAAGAATGGTGTCAGTTTGGAATCCCTTTTTACAAGAGATTAAAAAAAAATATTCCATATCGAAGAGAAGAATCGTTTATCAAGAAGGTTCAATAAACACAAAAGATAAACATTGGCACTCCCGATTCTAAAAAATACATAAATTTGGGTATCAGTTGCACTACTGAAGAAATTGATCAATATACCCATATTTTCAAACAATTTAAGGACATTTTTTCTTGGAGTTATGATGATTTCAAATAATATGACAAGTCTATATTTCATCATATCATACCACTCAAAGAGGGATAAAAAATTTCAAGAAAAAATTAAGAATCATAAATCCCAAGATAAAGCCTTTGGTAAAGATAGAGTTGGAAAAATTAAAAAAGGAAGGTACAATTTTTTCTATCAGACATTTAGAATGGATTTCAAATCTTGTGGTAGTAAAAAATAAGAGTGGGGAAATCCACCTTTTATTTTTTTATTTCAAATACCTCAATCGATCAAGTGTAAAGGATAATTACTCACTACCAAATATGGAGATGCTACTTCAATAGGTCATTGGTTCTGCCCTAATGTCCACGCTAGATGGATTATCAAGATATAATCAAGTTCTTGTAGCAGAAGAAGATAGATTAAAAAGAGCATTCATAACATCATGGGGAACATATACTTATGTTAGAATGACATTTGGATTCATGAATGTAGGTGCAACATTTCAATGAGCAATGGACCATGCTTTCAAATAACTCATTGGAAAATTTATGGCAGATTACTAGGATGACCTAACAATTTATTCAAAACTAAGAGAAAGACATATAAACACCTCAGATAAGTCTTTGAAAGGTGTAAAATTTATGGAATATCTTTGAAATCCAAAAGGTGCATATTTTCCATAATAGAAGGAAATATGTTAGGCCATGTTGTGAGAAAAGGAGTGTATATTAATCCAAAAAGAGTCGATGCAATAAATGAACTAAACCCTTTGACATAAAAAAAATAATTACAATCTTTCTTTGGGAAGATAAACTTATTTCAATGTTTTATCCTAGATTATCCTACCATTGTCAAGCTAATAAATAAACTACTAAAGAGAGATAAAAAAAATTGAATGGACACCAGATATTCGAAAAGATTTCATAGAAATAAAAAATTCTATCACTACTACCCATGTTCTTGTCAACCCCGATTTTGATAAAAAAAATTCATATTGTATTCATTTGCTTCAGAAGAGACTATTGCCTCTATCCTCACCCAAAAAAATAAAAAACTTGAAGAACTCCCAATTTAGACTATTGCCTCTATCCTCACCCAAAAAAATAAAAAACTTGAAGAACTCCCAATTTATATCATGAGTAAAACCTTGCATAACTATGAATTAAATTATTCAATCATTGAGAAGCAAGTTATTTCCTTGGTCAAAGAAATTTCTCATTTTAAAACATACATTCTATCGACCCACATCATTGCTTGTGTTCCACATTTGCCAATAAAACTTTTTCTCAATCAAAAGCTCACAGAAGATGGGTGAATTGGTTTGCAAAACTTCAAGAACATGAATTGGAAATTAAACCTTTGAAAGCCATTAAGGATCAGGGACTATGTAAATTCAAGATTGGGGTTGAAGCTGTGAAATTTTCTCCTCCCAATGGATTTGATGTTGTGATACATGGAATAAGCTTGGAAAACTCATAATGGTATAAGGATATAATCTTCTATCTGAAATCTAGTCAATTCCCTCCTGAAATGTCTTCTAAAGAAATAAGAACATTGAAAATGAAAAATAAATCAATATGTTTTGGTATTAGGGGTATTTTTTGAAAATCAATATGTTTTGGTATTAGGGGTATTTTTTGAAGAAATTTTGATGGTGTTCTATTAAGATGCTTGGATAATTTGAATTCCATAGAAATACTTCAAGAATTTCATAGTGGTTTTTGTGGTGGAAAATTTTCTCTAGTTGTGATAGATCACATAATCATTCGTGTTGGTTATTATTGGACAACTATGTTCGAAGATTCTTATGAGTTGATTCGAACTTGTACTCCATGTCAAACATTTTCAAGAAAAATGAAAATCGTTCCAATGCCATTACAATCTACAATGGTGGAGAAACCATTTACATAATGTGGATTAGATGTGATTGGACCAATAAGTCCTAAGCCTAGCAAAGGGCATACCTATATTATTACTACAACTAATTATTTTACAAAGTGGAAAGAAGTTGTGGCATTGAGAAATGCGGATTTAGAGCAATTGCTTCATTTTCTAAAAGAAAATATCTTGTCAAGATTTGGTGTAGCAGAAAAATTCATAACAGACAATGACTCCATATTCATCGGGTCAAAATTTACAAACTTTTGTGGAGAATATGGAATCATCATGCGGAAATCTTCCAATTATCATCCACAAGGAAATGGTTTAACAGATTCAACAAATAAGACATTAATTCAAATCATCAAGAAGACAATTGATTGCAACCATAAGAATTGGCATAACAAATTGATAGATGCACTTTGGGCAATCCGTCTTACACCTAAATATAGTACTAGACATTCTCCATATACCTTAGTGTGTGGAAAATAAAATCGATTACCACTACATTTGGAATTGAATGCCCTTGCACTTACTACAGATGTTGAAGGAAAATAAGAACAATCACCATTGAAAAAACGATATCATGAAATTCTGCAACTTGAAGAACAAAGAGAACAAGCAACGTTGGCAATAAAAATAAGACAACAAGTGCTTAAAAGATACTTTGATAAGAGTACTAATTCAAATGATTTTCAAAAGGATCAGTCGATTTTTCTATGGAACAAAGAAAAATAAAAAAACATTTTCACACAAAGTTTGAAGCTCTCTAGATTGGCCCATATTAAATTAAAAAAGTGATTGGTTACAATTCATGTACATGCTGAAGGAAATGAAAGGAACAATTCAACCATTTCCTATAAATGGGAAATACCTTAAACATTTATTTTCTTAAAATCCCCAACTCAAAACATGTACATAGTTGTTTTCGCTACTCCTTTGTATATCCCTCATCAATCTATTTTTATTTTTCTTTCCCTTTTTCTTCTCTCTTGACTCCATTAATTGAATGGAAGAAAATTGTAGCTTCTCAGTAACCCACAGGGGGTCACTGTCCCATAGTTGGAGTCAGATGTTGATCCACATATGTTGATCGACATTTGTATATACATGCCCATCCTTAGTCTTTTCCATTTCTTTCATTTTCCTATTGAATTTACTTGCTTGGTCATTTTTCTGTTTTCAAATGCAGGTTGTAGGTTACACTATTAAAGAGCTCATTCAATGGTGTGCAGACAAATTCAATTCAGAGAAGAGAATAATCCATCTCTAAGGACAACATCATATCTCATTAGCTCCTTTAGTGTTTACCAAGATGTTACGACTCCCAACGCCCACTATGCAATTTCAAGGTGAAGAAGCCAAAAAATTCCTCAAACAATGCAAAGGAGGAGAAGAGCTCCTTGAAAAATATCTCTTCAACCCAAGAAATAACATTAGTGCTTCCAATCTTGAAATACCCATAGAGGGAATTTTCCTAGTTATTTGATCATATCATTTTTTTGGAATCCACGGCCTCTATTCCAATGAATATCACATATATCCTTCATTTCCTTGTGCATGAAAATTCCCTCATCGATTGGGATCACATTATTTCTAGTGAAATCTCATTGCAATTGAGTAATTTGAAGACGACTCAAAATTTTTATATGACATCCTATATGATTTTTGCAATAGCTTATTTCCATGTTTTTGAATACTTGTCAATAGCAAGGTGTGTCAACTATAAGGTGGAACCAATCTTCTCCTGGTATCCAACCTTGTGGAGGCACATAGATTAGTGTCATTCCTACCTGGTTCATAATAACTTTATCTCATAGTTCAAAAAATTAGTCTTCAGTCCTAACACATCAAGATTGTCACTTGAAGTTGCCACCTTTCTCTAAGAGAAAGAAGTTTTTGAAACCATTTTCAAATATTTCAATATTATAAGGTTATTTTTTTGTGAAGAGAAACCTTTCCTCCTCCTCCTTGTCTATGTATCAGAAATATATTTTGTTATAGAAATTTGTAGGCAATACAAGTCTTGAGTTCATTTCTTTAATGACTTGGAAAGTCGGGGAAGTTATTGTAAAACACATCTCCCATTTGGATGAAATTTCTGGTCAACTTGACCAACTCGACCTAAATGAAGTTTAAATCATTGAGGATTTCGACCCTGATAATTTGTTTACTGCACATATGAACTTAGTTGATTATTCTTCTTATTTTACCAAAATTGAATAGTTTAAAGAAGGAGTGGGGATAATTTGAGTCTCCCCAAAACTTCAACTAACCAAGCTCTTAATGATATGGAGGAATTATCTAGCATCAATACGGGATATTGATGGAAAGGTAGAGATGCAACAAATTGAAATACTAATTCATCGATTGTGTCTCAAAAGAGTACCGAAGTAAGAAAAAAACCTAGGAGCAGTGGTTTAGAGATGAGGAAAACACCTATCAGAAGTTTAGATGATGGTGGTGACAAGGACCCAATAAAGAAAAATCTCACACTATATATACTTATGTTAAAAGGAAAAGGGATACCCAGAAAATAGGGATAGAAATTCCTGAAACTCGAGAAAGTCCCCAAGCAATGGATGCAAACAAGCTTATCGAATAACCCAATTGGTCTCAACAATGAATGTTGGAAACCCAATAAATTTTTGAACCTCTGGTTACCCAGAAACCAAAAATATTTGAAGAGGATTCTATGATATTGCAATACACGACCTACAATAGAAGTTCTAAAAAGTTGTTAATTGAAAAAGTAAACATGAAAAACAAGAAAATGTCCGAGAAATCGAAATCAGAAATTATTTCAATGGGGTGGAACCATCAAAGATTGTACAATTTCATGAAGCAACTTGAGAATCACTGAAGCAATATGTTGGTAAAATCGAAGAGGAAAAATAAATTTTAAACGAAAAAATAAAGGAATTAGAGGCAACCCTGATTCCAAGACCATTTTTTTTTGAACCATTAAACTCAGTTCAACTAGGAGTTACCTTAGAAGATATTCTGGAAAGTAGCAACAAGTCGAAAGACTCATCTAGTTTGTTGTTAGCAGTAAGAAAATATATTGGAGGTGGGATACAAAAAAGAATATATTTGATTCAAGAAATCTGTGAACTTGCAAATATCTCCACCAACTTTGTAACAAGGATTACAAATTTCAAAAAGTATCTTCAAAAAGATCTAGAAAATGATGAAGTTTTTTATAAAGACGCCGTGGGAACATTTTCATCCAAAGTTTCAAGGTTAAGTGATATCCATAAAAGAGAAAAAAAGCTTCCTTCAAACACCCAAATGAAACAAATTAATGGTTGTTGGTTGAAGAGAATAATTTTTTTAAGAGAAATGATAAATGAATTAGATGTTGTAAATGACAAAAAGGGTGGCCTTTTCTTTAAGCTTGTTGATCTCACAAAGGGACTTGATGGCCCAAATTTATTACTGGATATAATACTTTCATCTAAAGGACAATTATTATAACAACTTGATATATTAAAGGTTGCATGGGTGAGTGAGTTCACTGATTCTATAGAATTCTCTGAGGAAGAAATTGAAAGGTGGCTAGTTAGATACATCAACATAAATGATGAGGTAGATGACGCATTGCACCAATTAGGCATGGACCAAAGAGAGATGGAGAATTATCTCTTTGAAATAAATAATAAACATGAGATCATGGTGGCTCCATGAGGGAATACATAGGAGAGTGGCGAAGAAAATATCTATTCAAAATCACCAAGCCAGATTAGCAGGAAACGATTGCAGTAATTATGCCACCTCCAACACAACAAACACCTACAAAAGAGGCACTAGAAAACATTCTTGGGTCCATTACCCAATTAAAGTTTTGGGTAATGGACCCAAGATTGTTTGATGTAAATATGAATCATTATTGTCTTGTCATGGTTGATA
>CBVK0101861440.1:0-10571 GCA_900067695.1 Picea abies | reverse complement strand
TTGGCTATTGGATTGCTACCAGGATTCTCCTCTCTGTCAAGGTCAAGGTGCTCGGAGGATGGCTTTGGCCTATGGTTGGGTGACAAGGGTATTGTCAATTATAAAATGAGCACAACCCTTCATATTCTAACAATTTTCACACAAAGTTTGAAGCTCTTTGGATTGGCCCATATTAAATTAAAAAAGTGATTGGTTACAATTCATGTACTTGTTGAAGGATATGAAAGGAACAATTCAACCATTTCCTATAAATGGACAATACCTTAAACATTTATTTTCTTAAAATCCCCAACTCAAAACATGTACATAGTTTTTTTCGGTACTCCTTTGTATATCCCTCATCAATCTATTTTTATTTTTCTTTCCGTTTTTCTTCCATATTGACTCCATTAATTGAATGGAGTAAGATTATAGATTCTCAGTAACCTATAGGGGGTCATTGTCCCATAGTTGGAGTCATATGTTGATCCACATTCATTGATCAACATTTGTATATACATGCCCATCCTTAGTCTTTTCCATTTCTTTCCTTTTCCTATTGAATTTCCTTGCTTGGTCATTTTTCTGTTTTCAAATGCAGGTTGTAGGTCACACTATTAAAGAGCTCGTTCAATGGTGTGTAGACAAATTCAATACAGAGAAGAGAATAATCCAGGTCCAAGGACAACATCATATCTCATTAGCTCCTTTAGTGTTTACCAAGATCTTACGACTCCCAATGCCCACTATGCAATTCCAAGGCAAAGAAGCTAACAAATTCCTCAAACAACACAAAGGAGGAGAAGAGATCCTTGAAAAATATCTCTTCAACCCAAGAAATAACATTAGTGCTTCCAATCTTGAAATACCCATAGAGGGAATTTTCCTAGTTATTTGATCATATCATTTGTTTGGAATCTGCGACCCTATTCCAATGAATATCATATATATCCTTCATTTCGTTGTGCATGAAAATCCCCTCATCGATTGGGGTCACATTATTTCTAGTGAAATCCCATTGCAACTGAGTAATTTGAAGAAGACTCGAAAATTTATATGACATCCTATATGATTTTTGCAATAGCTTATTTCCATGTTTTTGAATACTTGTCAAGGGCAAGGAGTTTCGACTATAAGGTGGAACCAATCTTCGCTTGGTATCCAACCTTGTGGAGGCACATAGCTTAGTGTTATTTCTACCCGGTTCATAATAATTTTTTCTCATAGTTCAAAAAAATTAGTCTTCAGTCCTAACACATCAAGATTGTCACTTGAAGTTGCCACCTTTCTTTAAGAGAAAGAATTTTTTGAAACCATTGTCAAAAATTTCAATATTATAAGGTTATTTTTTTGTGAAGAGAAACTTTTCCTCCTCCATTTCTATGTATTAGAAATATATTTTGTTATAGAAATTTGTAGGCAATATAAGTCTTGAGCTCATTTCTTTAATGCCTTGGAAAGCGGGGAAGTTATTGTAAAACAAATATCCCATTTGGATGAACTTGTCTGTCAACTTGACCAACTCGACCTAAATGAAGTTGAAATCATTGAGGGTTTCGACCCTGATAATTTGTTTACTGCACATATGAACTTAGTTGATTATTCTTCTTATTTTTCCAATATTGAATGGCTTAAATAAGGAGGTGGAGATAATTCGAATCTCCCCGAAACTTCAACTAACCAAGCTCTTAATGATATGGAGGAATTATCCAACATTAATAAGTGATATTGATGGCAAGGTAGAGAAGCAACGAATAAAAATACCAATTCATCGATTGTGTCTCAAAAGAGTACCCAAGTAAGAACAAAACCTAGGAGCAGTGGTTTAGAGATGAGGAAAACACCTATCGAAAGTTTAGATGATGGCGATAACAATGAACCAATAAAGAAAAATCTCAGACTATATATACTTTTGCTAAAAGGAAAAGGGATACCCAAAAAATAGGGATAGAAATACCTGAAACTCAAGAAAGTCCCCAAGCAATGGATGCAGACAAGCTTATCGAAGAACCCAGTTGTTCTGATCAATGAATGTTGGAAACCCAATAAATTGTTGAAGCTCTGGTTACCGAGGAACTAAAAATATTTGAAGAGGAGTCTATGAGATTGCACCACACGGCCTACAATAGAAGTTCTAAAAAGTTAATTGAAAAAGTAAACATGAAAAATAAGAAAATGTTCGAGAAATGGAAATCAGAAATTATTTCAACGAGGTGGAACCATCAAAGATTGTACAATTTCATGAAGAAACTAGAGAATCACTGAAGCAATATGTTGGTAAAATTGAAGAGGAAAATTAAATTTTAAAGGAAAAAATAAAGGAATTAGAGGCAACCCTAATTCCAAGACTATTTTATGTTGAACCATTAAACTCAGTTCAACTAGGACTTACCTTAGAAGATATTTCAGAAAGCAACAAGTGGAAAGACTCATCTAGTTTGTTGTTAGCAGTAAGAAAATATGTTGGAGTTGGGATACAAAAAATAATAGATTTGACTCAAGAAATGTGTGAACTTGCAAAGATCTCCACCAACTTTGCAACGAGGATTACAAATTTCAAAAAATATCTTCAAAAAGGTCTAGAAAAGGATGAAGGTTTTTATAAAGACGTTGTGGGAACATTTTCATCCAAAGTTTCAAGCCTAAGTGATATCCATAAAAGAGAACACAACCTTCCTTCAAATACCCAGATGAAACAAATTGATGATTGTTGGTTGAAGAGAATAAAAAGTTTAATAGAAATGATAAATGAATTAGATGTTGTAAAGAACAAAAGAGGCGGCATTTTCTTTAAGCCTGTTGATCTCACAAAGGGGC
The DNA here is from genome assembly GCA_900067695.1 of Picea abies. NCBI lineage: Eukaryota > Viridiplantae > Streptophyta > Pinopsida > Pinales > Pinaceae > Picea > Picea abies. The sequence continues at coordinate 7,775 of CBVK0101861440.1, read as the reverse complement.
TCGATGGCCCAAATTTATTATTGGATATAATACTTTCATCTAAAGAATAATTATTATAACAACTTGATATATTAAAGGTTGCATGTGTGAGTGAATTCACTGATTCAATAGAATTCTCCGAGGAAGAAATTGAAAGGTGGCTAGTCAGATACATCAACATAAATGATTAGGTAGATGACGCATTGCACCAATTAGGCATGGACCTAAGAGAGATGGATAATTATCTCTTTGAAATAAAGACTAAACATGAGATCATGGTGGCCCCATGAGGGAATACATAGGAAAGTGGAGAAGAAAATCCCTATTCAAAATCACCAAGCCAGATTAGCAAGAAACGGTTGCAGTAATTATGCCACCTCCAACACAACAAACACCTACAAAAGAGGCACTAGAAAAAAAGTAAAGGTTCAGAAGGATTTAGCAGGAAACAGTTGCAGTAATTATGCCACCTCCAACATAACAAAGACCTACAAAAGAGGCACTAGAAAACAAGTAAAGATTCAGAAGGATTTCCATCACAGTGAGCCAAGTAACAACCCTATTCATGCTTTTCTTCTACACTCATTTGTCATATTTCCTTCCATTTCTCAGTAATCTCTGAAACCCAAACTGATACTTTACTATTTTTCTTGTTCCTTCTAGTTATTTTCATTTCATGGTTTGTGGAATCCCTATCCCAGACCCCTTTGAAGGACAAACACAAACATTTTATTTGTATTCCAATACATTACTCTCTTATTTCTAAATACATGTATTATTTTTTAGGTTAAGAGAGAACAATTTTGGAAAATAAAGTTACTATAGTCTCAAAGACTTCATTTAAGCATGAGATTTCAAATATATGCCTATTAGAATATTTTTGTGTGCCTAATGAAAAGATTATTTAAAGTTCCCTACCATTTGCACTCCATATTTTTTCTATCTTTATGAATGTTGTGATGGAAATGTCATCATGTTTTATATGATACTCTTTTGGTTTATGACCCTGTAATATATTGTAAATATTTACTTTTACAAGATACTTGGTCCTATCTCAGGTATTCTTTGCATGTGAATATTTATTTCAAACTAACCCTGGTCCTTCTGAAACATATTTATATTTTTACATGCTATTTAAAAATAGAAGAATATAGTGCCTCTTAAAAAATACAAGGAGATTTTATCCTAATGAGGTTCAATCTAAGACCGCAAAATAATCTTTAAGATCAAGAGTGCCCTAAATTGTGATTCACGAATCTGCTATGCAAACAACAACATTTATGAAATTTTGCAAGGAGGGAAAGAGACAAATAGAATCCAAGTACACAAGCTAAGGTCACATCCTAGTGAAGAGGGGATCGTTGTAGGTAGTTCACATCTGGTTTGCACTAGATCGTTGAGGAGATCATAAATATTTGAGCAACAAATCCATCAAGCAGATTTACAAGAAGAACTATATACGTTGCGGTAATCCTAAACAGATAGATTTGTGCTTACCAATCTTAATTTAGGATTTTAAAGACAGACCATGCTTTCTTCAATGCATTTTTCACACAGTCCACACATCGATAGAACATATTGCCATATATAAAATAAACTAAGCTGAATGCATTTCAATAAGCAATAGTAAAAAATAAATGTCTTTACAGTGTTGAACTTCAACACCCAACAACACGCAATCGCTTTGCATCTCCACGGTTTTAACTCTAATGATCGTGTTCTTGAAAACCACTACCACATATTTTGGAAACCTCCACCCTCCGTTGTATTGCAAGCTAAAATGGCTCTTGGAAACCTCTATATGAATGTGCTACAACATTTCTTTTAACAATACACATGAATGGATCACTAACATTATCAACACAAACACTAAACTTCTCATGGATCACTACCAAGGAATTACAAGGCGCTTAAGACTAAAAGAGCTTTAATACCATGATAAAATATACACAAGAACAATAATATAAGAGAAAAGGTTCACTACCCAACTTAATTGTATTCACCAATGATATATATTTATAGTAGATGGGTGATGCCACCCATGATGATTAGGCTAAGCAATCTCAACTAACTTGTTTAGTCTTGCTTAGTCATCATCTAGGATAAATGAATATTATCCTAAATAATTTTATACAAATAATGGTGACAATAGGACATTGTGATTGTTAAGGCAAAGTCATAGGCTAACATGCACCACCAATCAAATTTCAAAAATATGGGCCAAAAAAAATATTAAAACCCTCTTCAATTAAATAAAATGTTTAAATAGTTATTTCACACTCCCAAGGATAAGTTGGGCCTAGGAGTTTACCAAATTCCTATTGTATCTCTAAATCTGCTATTGTTTTAAATATGAACACCTCATTTTCTTTGACCAAACAAAAATTCTTTCCTCAACACCCTTCTACACCTCAAGCATCATTTGAGAGACTCTCAAAATTGAAAAACACCCAAATAATTTTAATGAGAAGATGACTATAAACTAAGCCTATTATTCATCACTTTCAATAAACCTACTTTATTTATATTTTTGGGTTCGAAATTTTATGTTCTCCTCTCTAGCCTCGTTTATATTGTTTCTAATTTTAAATTTTCCTCATGAAAGGCCTGTCCTATTATTTTCTTTATCTTTTATATTTCTTCTATTTTTTTTAATTGTGCCCCTCCTTGCTCATTCTTGTTTACCTTAGGTCTAATTTTTTTATCCTTATACTAATTTTCACTTATAATGTTTTTTAATTTTTAATCAGTATTATAAGGGATATTTTTAATCAATATCTTAACAATTAATTGATTAATCACTTTTTAAATTGATTTTCATTTGTTTCTTTCCTTGATCATATTTTTATTTTCATTTCTTAGAAGTATATTTCATAGTTAAGCTTTATTTGTCCCCATGATGAGGATGGGTTGGACTTTTAAAAATTTTTTACTCAATTTAATTTCAAAAATAAGGCAACAATGTCTTTTAAAATTGAATTTTACAATAGCTCAAAGAGGTTGGATCCAATGGTAACACAGTTGGGCAAGGTTCAATTTCCGTGAAGTCATGGAACACCTTGAAATGGTGTATGAGACCCTCTTCAACCAACAATTTAACTGGTAAAATCTACAAAAATATACATACTCCTACTCCTAAAATTGAATTTTACAATAGCTCAAAGAGGTTGGATCCAATGGTAACACAGTTGGGCAAGGTTCAATTTCCGTGAAGTCATGGAACACCTTGAAATGGTGTATGAGACCCTCTTCAACCAACAATTTAACTGGTAAAATCTACAAAAATATACATACTCCTACTCCTCTGTTTTTGAACTCCTTACCTCAGAAGAAATATATATAACAATTTGAATTATAAATTTGATCTTTTTAACCATCTAATAATCATCACTGAATTCCAAAACACAATTATAAAACCAGATGATATAAATCCAGCTTACACGACCCCAAAGAAAAGCTTTCGTTATTTGTCTTCAAAGATACTGTTAAACTTTTTTGGATCGAATCGGGATCGAATCTGTAGACATGTAGCTTTGAGAATTTTCATAGAACCGAATCTAGACTGATCAGGGCAAAGTCCCACCAATCGATCACAGCCCAAACGATACAGAATTTAATAAATACTTCATTCCAAATTATAAACCAACACGACAAGACCAAACAAGCTGCTGTTCCAGAACCCGTGAAGAATAAAAACAGGGATGGATATTTCTTACTTCATAAAATTTTTGAAACTGTAGCATCTTAAAACAAACGACATTAATAAGTAATATTCATGGAATCCAAAGCTGGAATTATCAAAACCTCTTGAGACAACCCACGCCAGAATGTCGAATGTCAATTATTATCCAAAGCTCAAATTCTCACTATGTCGAATGTTAATTATCAAAGGCAATTAAGTACTTTTCCATTATAAGTCGTGAATTTTATTCTGGAAAACGCTCGAACCAGAAACTGCGTGTCTATTATTAATTGTAATTTTATAGTAAATTGGCTTTATCTCGTGTTCAAATTATCGAGAGAACAATTTGGACCATAAAACTATACAATTTCAATAATGTTTAAGTTTATACGATTACCTTAAAAATAAAAACCAGAGGATATGAGTCGCAATTATCAAACATAATAATCTATAATATACTCTGGTTTGAATCTTTTATCTTTTTTTTTTGGCTATGTGGTCACGTGATCTGATGAAGACCTGGCCTCATGCTTATCCCACAATGGACAAAAGCACCTGTGACTTGGTATACTTTTCGATCACTGTGTGGTGCAGATCACTCTAATTATTATTATATGATCCCCACGAGCTCTGTGTTCTGCCAGTTTATATCTAAATAACTTCGAGTCACTTAATTCTTCCAAGCCATCTGATACATTCTTGGGCTCCTTAAATTGTAAATTTTGGCTTGTGGCAGTCATATTAGTGATGTTTATATTATTCAAATCTATATCATTTAAAAGTGTTGGGTAGCGGAAGCAAAACATAGCATAAAACAGAGTATAGACAAATAAGATTAAACATATTAAACCAAGCATATGAATCTTACAATTTGATGCAGTGATTTATATGGAAACCCATTGAGAGAAAAAACCACGGGCAATAATAATCAATATTCTTTTATTCAAGGGAGAATTACAATAGCCAACTCAGGCATACAACTATCCTCTCTTCTCATACACATAATCACCTCAGTATTGCCTCTTACTCTTACACACTCACTACACATTGCACCCACACCTCTATAAGTATACTTGTATATATAACATCTATCACTCAATTACACAAACTAATCATAAATAAATCATATAATTACAGGAACAGTTCATAAATAAATTAATGCATGGGCACTAACATAAATGCATATGCATGTAACCTCATGAAAAAATTTATTGACTTATTTCATCCCTGCAGCTGATCTGAATAAAAAAAACTCCACATCAAGATTGTGCAAGGCGTCTTCTGGGACACTTGCTTCCAGGGAAAGTTTTCTACCAGAATCTACTTCCTTCCAGGTTCAAGCATCAGTGCTTGCTATTTTCTCGACCCCACAAGAACGACACGAAGCGAGTGTTACTTGAATAACTTTGATTATTATTGGTCGGAGAGCTTGGAGGACATACGCACAGCAGTCAAGAATGGAGGGCATCCCAAGGACGGAGGACATCCCATTATTGGTGAAAGGGCATTTGCACAGGAGTCGAGGATGGAGGAAGTCCCATTATTTGTTGGAGGACATCTGCACAGCAGTCAAGGATGCAGGACATCCGCACAGAGTACAGATGCTGCTTTTATAACTTTTTATATTTTTAGCGGTTAAAACCACATAAAGATAATCAGATCAATATTTTTAACCAATTACAAAAGGAGTAGGTTAATTTGGGAGCAAACATATCACATGTTTTTTGTGAACATAACTCCATTACAAAATAAAATTTTAAAATCTTGAGAATGAGAAAAATAAAATTTACAAACTTTATAGTGTAAATAATACGAAATTCAAATAACTATTAGTGACAAAAACAATATAACCTGCCTGTCAGCAGGTATAGTAATAATGAATTGCAATTTGAGGCCATCAACCTATGAACGAGGACCAATCTTCACTGCAGATTGGTCCCAACAGGGGAGAAAACCACATGCTCTTCTCTGTACTCATTTGAAGTTCGATAGCCACGTCTCCGTCCTATGCAATAAAAAGAAAAAGCAAGGTATGTAGACCGACAATTCAATTTCAATTTCATAGCTACAAAAGCCGGAGTGATCTGTGGAAGTTTACGTCTAGTTTCAGAATTCCAATTTCAGATGACTGTCTAGATTCAATATTTCTGTTATTGAAACGAAACCTGTACATACCGTTTTGGCAATTTAATCGATTTTTCGATCCTTGCCAATTATTCCCAATCCTCATTCCCATCCATACCATTGCTCCTATGATCTAATTCCACCAATTTTATAGCGGTCTGTATCCCATACTCATCAGATTCCTTAACAAATCCTACAGGTTCCAAGATCATGAGAATTTCCTTCGTGAAGGACAGTTTATTTTCTGCTAGTTCTGGCAAACAAGCAACTATTCTATTTAATTTGATCGGTTCACTATTCATTACCAGTTTTCCGTCGGTTACATCAGAGATTGGCTCATATATATGCAATAATGCCTCTACTTACGCCGATGGAAGTACATTTTCGAGAAATTTGAATAGGGTAATAGGTGATCTGGTGAAGAACGCAGCTCAAACAGGGTTCAACACTTCTTCCTATGGTGAAAGTCCCAACAGAATCTATGGCCTCCTCCAGTGCGCAGGTAACATTTCTCAGCATGCATGTTCAATCTGTTCACAGAAAGCAAACGATAGCGTTCTACAAATTTGCGGAAACGTCGTAGGCGTTCGAGTATGGCTGGATAACTGCTTCGTGCGATACGAGAACCATAGCTTCTTTTCAAAGCTAGACACCCACGGGATTTATCTGACGAACGTAAACGATATAAATAGAGGTAATGTATATAAGTTTAGGACCACTGCTTCAAATCTCATTTACAACCTGTCTGGTAAAGCTTATGATCATGGAAGTAAGGGATTCGCTGAAGGATCAGCTACATATTATTCTAATGGCACCATTTACGGTCTAGCTCAGTGTTGGGGAGATATATCCATCAAGGACTGCAGATCATGTTTGCAGTTCGCAACGGAAAAGCTCTACGAATGCTGTTCTATGAAGCAGGGAGCTCAAGCACTGTTGGGAAGCTGCAAGGTTCGATATGAAATATACCCCCTTTTTGATACTAGTCCATCTGCATCCTCTGGACCAAACCCTCCCATAGGACCTTTCCAGACTCCTCCTGCGAATGGAACTTCAGCAACCACGTCAAGTAATGTACATAAAATCTCTTTGTGCTGAATTGAGATTTGGATTATACAGTTTGGTTGTTCCGTCGTTTGTAGATAACATTACAATATATTCATGATCTGCTATACAGAAGGTTCCCCTCCAAAAACATTACCCATGATATTGGGGATTATAGGAGGCGTGATTCTAGTCTTAATGGTCTGTCTGTTTGCCATGAGGAGCAAACTGAATTCTGCCATTTCACGGAGGGCAGTGACCCATCATGCGGAGACTGAAGGTAGCATCTGCAAATTTGACCTCTGTTTAGCATAACTAAATTTATGTTATCCAATGCAATTATTGCCTTTATATTCACTTTTTCTTCTCAACAGGAATTCCTGAGACAGAATTGACGCTCCTCAGGCAGGAGCAAATTTTTTTCACCCTACAAACACTTACAGAAGCAACGGATAATTTTCATGAAAACAATAAGCTTGGAGAGGGAGGCTTTGGCCCTGTATACAAGGTATGTATGTTCCCATTGTCCTAAAACCATAAAATTATATGACATGACATGATCTTTCAGAGGATAAACAAAGAATGGTTTTCTTCATAAGCTTTTCTTGATGTGGTTGGTTGTTTTAGGGAATAACCAGAGATGGAAAAGAAATAGCAGTGAAGAAATTGTCTGTAAGATCTCGGCAGGGCAAACAAGAATTTATGAATGAGGTGAAGCTTTTGGCCGTTCAACACCGAAATCTTGTAAAGCTGCTTGGGTGTTGTGTTGAAGGACAAGAAAGATTACTTGTTTATGAGTATTTGCCAAACAAGAGTCTTGACACTTTTCTGTTTGGTAGGTCAGGAACGATGGTAATTCTTGAATAAATTTAATTCTTGATTTTTTGAATGTTTTCCAATTTGCTAATATTGAAATAGAAATACAGAACCAGAGAAGAAGAGACAT
>CBVK0101861405.1:0-16959 GCA_900067695.1 Picea abies | reverse complement strand
CCATTCTCTCGAACGAGCTATATCTTCCATCTCTTCAACTTGCTCAGGATTCGAGAGGAAAACCTTCATCAATCATACAACAAAGAATTGATACCCTCCTCATGTTGGAAGAAGAAAGGGAGAAACAAAAATCAAAGTTCATAGCTCATCAATAGATAGTGAAAATGTGGTTGGATAAGCATAAGGATAAAGAGAAGAATTTTGAAGTGGGAGACTTAGTCCTAAAATGGGACAGAGCAAATGAACTGAAATGAAAACATTCTAAGTTTCAGAATCTATGGCTTGAACCTTTCCAGGTGGCCGAGAAGATTGGGATAGGAACGTATCAATTGCAAAATCTAAGGGGGGAACCTGACGCCCTCCTAGTGAATGGCCAAGCCCTAAAACAATATTTCCATTAAAATAAAATAGTAATAATTTTATTTTGTGTGTGTATTTTCACGATGTTTTTTTTTAGGTATGTCAATTGCAGAATACATTTTTTTGTTTTTGTTTCTTTCTATATTACTTCTATGCTTTTGAAGATTTTGTTTAGCAAGACAATGGTTGACCTCAATTCATGTGATATGATGAATTCTATTCATGACTCATCTCTATCATACAACACAAGAAGTGCTCAAGGACCTGCGGTTGTTTTAAGGGGTTCTCTATCTAACCTACACAGATGAACAACCTTGGAAAAGTGATGAAGTGTTTTCCTGGTTTTTCGGTAAAACCTTAAAGGAAAGGTGGTAAGCTAGAAAGGACTAAATGCACCTCAGAGACAGAGCTAGAAAAATTTCACCTTAACCATCTCATTTTGAAAATAACAGTTGTCCTCCTCTCCCACTCGCTCAGGGAATTCTGCCAAAATAAAATTAACTATAGCAAATGAGCACACAGTAGGGGAGGGTATGCAGATAACTCCACTGGGGCTATGGATGCTCACTGGAAACAAAGCAAGGTCTGTGACATTAGGGTGACTTCGTCGAGGCTATGGACGCTCGCTGGCAGTGGAGAAACACCGTGGAAAGTGAATAAGGGTAACTAGAGGGCCTAGTGCTAGTGAATGTCTTACTAGACTCTTGTCAAAGGGGGCATGATTCAGGGTTATAGGAAATGAAAGTGGAATAAAGGTTGAAAACCCCACAGGTAGGCCCAAATGCACCAACCAGGGAATTTCAAATGCAAGGATAAAAGAGGCTTTGATAAAAAACCAGTTAAGTTCTTAATCATATTTTATGTCACCTGAGCCTGAGCCTGAGGTAAGAACATAGATTCTATGTTCTCCCAGTAAGTCACCATTTGTTGAGCACTTAACACACCCTAAAAATCCTCCATCAATTTTTTGTTTTGGGTACCACTTGATTGTTTGCACTTTTTGATTCGATTTCATTTCAAGAAAATGTTTTTTGTTGTTTCTTATTCTCATGACTCTCATCACCTATTCAGGTTTGTTTGAAGTTATGGAACCCCATGACTTAAAATGATTTAACACCTGAATAAAGAATTGACAGTCGAACACTTCACCTGACGCACTCAAATTCGACATCAACAAAAGGAATCTTTTGTTTTGCAACAAGTCTTGCATCAGGTTATCGTCGATAGCCAATTCCCCTTCAACATTAGTAAAATATGAGGAGAATAGACGTTAACAAAGAAAGAAAAGATATCACCAATTGCTGATGCCCGATGTGCTTATCAGAATCAGGGAAAACCTAAAAGGATTGCAACAAACATTTTGAATGCACTTAAGGATATTCCCGATCGCGGATCCCCGATGCGTCTTCGGCATAGAGAATTTTTCGAGGGAGCTAATCCGAAGAAAGCACTTGATAGGTTTATCGCCAATCTATGACCCTATATACTTTTCGTCATTGGCAAGATAAGGTTTTTTTAGAACGAATAACTTAAGGAAGTCCCTACTCCGATTAGTACACACGAATTACTTCACCGGTCTTTAACGCCATGTGTCTTTACCAGATTGGAGAACCGTATGATCTAGTTTTACCCCGATTTATTCTTGGTTCCCTGGGTTTGAGTCACACGTCCAAGTCATCTTTTCCACGACAACATTGTACGGTAAAATTGATTAGCATTAGAGCCTTTTTGCAAAAGTACATCAATGAAAAATTTCATAACACATCCCTAATCCCCGATCCACCCACTGAGAGAGTGAAACGATAGGACGTTTTAGCATTATATACGATCGGATTTTGAGAATTTAAGGAGTTAATTAATACCAAATCTCACATTAGTTGCTACCTTGTGCACCAATCAAAACAACCATTTAAAATCACCGATAGACCACATCATGTGCACCAATCAAAACAACCATTTAAAATCACCGATAGACCACATCACCCCCCATGCCTCCACCATCAAGCCACGATGAATTTAAGTTGTAGATATTTGGTGGCAGATTTGTTAAAATTTCACTCATCACTCGAATTGAATGGCTAATGCGACATGGTAAGTTCTTCTATGTTTAAATTCTCTTGAGTCATTGTAAATGAAATCATTATGTGCATAAGAGATTTATGGAGAATCCAAAGTAAAAAGAAAATATACTCAAAGGTTGTACCGATCCCGTGATTGTCGAAATAACCAGGTTTTAACAAGATTCAGAGTTATGTATCCGAGTTTGTGAATTTTCTAACTGTAATTCATATGTTTTTGTCTGGTTTTTTGTTTCATACAGTCTTTGAAAGTTTATTTTAGTTCTAGGAACAATGCCACCAAGAAAGCCAACCACCATATGATCATCGAGGGAATCGAAGCTCAAAGAACAGGAGGTGGGTGAAGGCTCCTCTCCAGGGGATGCAAAATAATTAGAATACACTCCAAGGTTGGAACCAGTCATTAAGACAACAACAAAGAAGGTTTTCATTCAGCCTTCGACCTTTGGAGATATAGAGGCAAGCACATGGTCCAAGATGGCACTCCCACATTGGGGAGAAATCTTTAACAAGATCAATCGGGAGGAATACCCAGAATATGTCCCACACAGTGATCCAGACATAAGGGTGTTTGGTGACCAGTTGTTCCCGAACATCCGACGGTCGTACCTACAGATGGTGGCAAGAAGAACCCTCATTTTCCCATGCATAGAGGTCCTTGAATGGCCCATCGACCACACAGACACACATAAGTGTTTAATCAATGATGACAATGATGGGTGTGTCATGGTTTTCCTCCTGGTAGAAGTTTAGAAGTATTATAAACTCAGAAACCCAGAGGAGCGGCTAAACATAGATTTCATTGGGAAGTTCTACGAACACCACGACACTAATCGGATGATGGCCTCATGGTGGAGGGAGGACAATAAATTTACCAACCGGAGCACTGGCTGGTATGGGGAAACTAACTTAAGGGAGCCATATGTCTATTTGATGGCTCTCATCCATGGATTGTACGGACATAAAGATTGCTCCAGGTTTTCAGAGGCATGGATGCCTTTGACGTACACGGTTGCGATCATTGGGTGTAGCTTCAACTGGGGAGAAACAATCTCCAATCAACTGAGCATCTATGTGCAACAATCCCAGGTGCTGAAGGAAGGGGAAGAACTAATGTTTTACATGGCTTCATACTTGCTCGATGTCATGTGCGCCAGAAACATCTTCGTCGGCATGAACCTGAGCTGGCATGTTGCAGAGCTCCCAGTCCATGTCTACTTCACTGTGCTATGGGAAAACATGTATAAGAAATCCTACTCCGTCATCTGTGATGAATTCATCGACATAATTTATTTTATTCTTTTTAAGAAGGAATGCCTAAGGCTATCAGAGGCAACCAAAAAGATGATATCCAAGGTAGGCCATTGGTATTTGGACGAGTGCACCACCTACATCAGGGTGTTCGGGGCCACCAGAGCACCACATATCCTACCAACTCATGTCCCAGACCAACTTGTAGTAGGAGAAATATGTTATCAAACGATCTTGCAGGGCTACAACGCCACCTTGGTCAAGGACAAGAAACAGGCTTTCATAGCCTATGGCTTCCATGTAGGGATCTATTTGGTAAAGGACACCGCTTAAGCCAAAAAAGAAGGGATGAGCCAACTCGAATTCACATTCCCGACGGGTAGATTCTGCAAGCACGATCCGAAGGGCTTGGTCCTGCAACATGCTTCACAGGTGTCTTCCTGCTGGCCATATGCTCATGACAAGTTCGAAGACGAAGTATTTACAGAGAATGCCCAAGATTGGGACGAGATGGTGCAAAGGAAGGACGAACCAAAAATGACTAGGTTCAAGGCCATGAGCATGGATTAATAGGAGGAAACTATAGAGCAATCAGCTCAAGAAGCACTCAGATCTAGGGAAGAAATCAGAGCGACAGAGGCCATAGAGGTGTAGAATAGGGGACTGACGATGACACTAGAGGCACAGGCAAGGGGATTGATCCTAATGGAATAGGTGCAACAAGTAATTGATTATCTTAGGAACGACCCAAACCTCATGGAAATGACAAGGGTCCCTACCGACAACCCAGTTGAGAGCCGGGTAGGTCCAAGTTTCCTAGAGCTAATACAAATTGAATAAATTCCTGGGTTAGATAACCATGAAGTTACAACGCCACAGGTTGGATCACTCGGGGATGTTTCAACTCAACTAAAGATATCAAGAACATCAGGGAGAGCAAGTGCACCAAATCCCCTCCATGACTTAATAACAATCTATGAAGATGTTGAGATTTCAGAGGTGTCCTTGGTGACTCTGGTGTAGATCACAGAGGAAAAGGAACATGAGAAGGCATCTTCCCCATCTCCCGATGCTCAAATTCAAGGCCTTCCACAGAATGACCAGGAGATCGAAAGTGTCTTAGACACTAAGTTACCCGATGTACCAGAGACCCATAAATCGTTGTGTTAATATGTAATTGATGATTAGAGTTAAGGAAACTATTTTTCTTTCCATCATTTATTGCATGTATGTTTTCTTCTGCTAATTGTATCTTAGTCAATAATTGGAACACCAACAAGTTAATGGATTAGTAATAGGCTTTTGGTAGAGAATCATTGTTTGCATGCTAGAGTGAAAGGGTTATCCAAAGCTCAACCTTCTACAGTAGTTAAGTTTTCCCATTTTGTTACCTAGTTGGTTTATACCGTGTTTTATCTTGTATTGGTCCCACCTATAAGAGAAAATACAAAAAGAGAACGTCTGAACTGAAGGATGTGTTTTCAAAGGAAAACATAAATCCCATCGATTAATTGGCTGGATCATGAGATGTAGAGAACCATTCCACTATTAAATGCTCCAGAGTCTAATTGGGCCTTGGTGGCGGGTTTGGTTCTTACTGTTGAGTTAAAGGGATTTAGGACCCCTCAACAGGCACATATGCCTTAAGAAACATAATGTATAAGAGCCACAAGTTTCCTCTTATATCTCTCTTCTTCCATTATTCTCCCATTATGGAATGTAAATCATAGTATTTCCCAAGAATGAAAGGAATGAAACCCATCTTTGTGAGTGTAAAATGCATCATGAATTTGTGGATTCGAGATTTTGTATAATCTTGTAGAAAGCAAAAGGTTTTGGTGGAAGGTAGAAGAGGGATATCTATTGGTTTTGAGGAGAAATTTATGGTTGTACAATAAGAAGAAAAGTAGGGATAAGATAAGACCCTATTACCCACATGTTTTTGTTGTTTTTTACTATACTTTGAGCCATAAACTATAATATCAAGTTTTCCCAAGTGACAATCAATTGTTTGACTCTTCTTGCATTCACAAAAGTAGTTGTTAGGATGGGTTTTGTATGGGACTATGTAGAAAATAAGGTAAATATATACACTAGCGTTGTGATTGGATGAGAGAAAGTGATACATGGTTGATTGAAGGTTGGTTTAGGTGCCTGCAGTACCATGTAGTGAGAGAATTGATTTATTGATGATGTAAAATACCCTAGCCTGCTAAAAACAAATTCAAATTCCCTTATGCAAATAAATTAAGCAAGGGTAGTAGGCCCAATATTGTCCATGCATATAAAAAAAATTCTAAAATTCATGAATGCACTTAACCAAGACAACATATAACATTCATTAAACATTTATACATAGTGGAATTAACCAATTGGTTGCATACAAAGGATGTTCCTCCTAGCCATAGGCTTGTTGTTCATTTTCTCTCAACAACAAGCCATCCCCGAGATGAGGCTATGAGTCCACAAGGAGGTCTGGTCCTCTTCATTTCCCACTCTCCACACTCAACAACCCAAAACCCCTCTTTCCCCTCAACCTACAAAACCCAAGGAATGGGATCCCCCATCTCTGTCACGAAGTCCCTCAGGTTTTCCCACTTCCCTCCATGGTTCCAGTGCACATAGTTGGCTAGGAAATCTCACAACATCCTTCTCAAGGCCCTTGATCAATTTTCCTCTACAAAAAATGCATTTTCAGGCACACAACCTCATTATTAGCATTAAATCACAACTCCACCAAGCTATTACACTAACCCAACCTAATTGTCAACATCAAACTCAACCCAACAAGTTGTCTTTCCATGACTAGCATGGATAATTCTCTTTACCAACACCCAACTCCTCTCTTGCTACCCAAAATCAACATGTAAAAACTATCCCAAAAGCCACTTGAATTTCCTTTTCTCTCATGCAAGCTTTGACTCTCACATTTCCCAAAAGGTGGTGGTACTTATCCCATGCTATCACAAATTAGTGAGATGACCTTTACCACCAACCACTCTTACATGCATTTAATATCTCTTTTGACAATTCTAATGGGATAAACATTAATATGAAATGTCTTGGATAAATAAGCATGTGGAAACCCCCCGGACCCCCTTTTATCGCCCTCTCTTGTGGAATCATAGCCCCCCCATCGTTATCATCCCTCTTGTATCACAGTCGAAGATTTATTTTTATTAATGATTTCACTATATATTTTTACATAGCTCACCCCTTTGAGCCCCCTATCTTGTGGAATCATATCCCCCCCATCATTATCGTCCCTCTTGTATCACAGTCAATGATTTATTTTTATTGATGATTTCAATATACATTTTTACATAGCTCGGCCCTTGGCCATATTAATCAGTACATTCTCTTTGGCCCAAACATATTGGCTCACCAACATAAATCACATTTTCACAATTACATTATAATTTATGGGGATTAAAACTAGTGATGTTGCATCACCCCCCCGCTTATTTTTTCACTATCGTCAGTGCACAACACCATAAAAGTGTACATAGATATTACAATGCTAGACTCCCTTACCTTTGATTGACATATAGGATCTCTGGCCTACTATCACACAAGCATTCCAACCCAAAACATATATACATAGGCACCCCAACCAAGACCTATATACATAGGCATTTCGACCTAAAACCATACATAATGATTTCACATTTTATATTTCTTGCAATAATTCCAACCAACAATCTCTCCTTACCCTCATTTTGCACAAACCATGTACCCCCTTCTCTACTCCATAGTCCCTCAGGCTGTACTTGTTGGAGATATTACAAACCCACCTAGTATTCCTTTTCCAAGATTGATTATTCTATGTTGAGGTTGCCCTTATTTAGATATATTCTCCCCTATATGAGGTAACCCCTATTCAAAGATATTCTCCTCTATATGAGGGTGCCACACCCTCTTCAGTCATTACTTCTTTGCACCTCAGTTAGACTAGTGGAGTAGAGTCTTGCATGGAAACCTCAATATTATTTCCAAGTGTTGCATGTTCACCTTGGGATCATCACTAGGAGGATGCACTTAACTTGGGATAATCACGAGGGAGGCACCACACATGTGGATGCATGATATTCTCCTCACTCTACTTGTTATTAGCCAGTTAATTGATGACTACATGGCCAGTTAACTAGGAGTAGGTGGCAGTTCACTCCCCTGTCTATTAGTGTGTGTTCACATCTCTCTAGATCACTAATATGGTTCATTAGTTCAACCATGTAGAGTATATCATGTGTATTTTTCCATTCTCTCATTTGGTTAATAAAATTATTTATTCTTTCTCTCCATCTCTTCTCTCTCTCTATTAATTTTGCAAGCTTTGTGTGAATTGTTTCTAGCTAGATTCTATGTGCAATTTTCAACCAAATTATACATGGTATCAGAGCCCACATGTTTCTAGGAAGAAGGTGCACAAACAATCATTTCCAGGTACATAAGATTGAAGCAATCAAAAATATTGGAATTTTCACTGTTAGATATTCTTATGCCACACAATTACTTCTAATGGAAGTTGTATATCCTTGTTCTTCTAAGAGGAATATGATTATATTGAATAGCCATGGAAATAGAAACTGAACCCACATAAAAAATCGAGAAATACAAATACTTCAACCGCATGGATGAGGCCTATGGTCTCATTTACATGTCCATCTCTCCCACATTGTTGTTTCATATTGAATGTTACACAACTCCAAATGCGGTTTGGACAACCCTGGAAGGTCTCTTTGGAAAAAAATACGTGATGCACGACCACATGCTCAAGATTGAGTTAAATTCATTAGAGATAAGCATTTTTGAGAATATATGAGACTTATCCATGAAGTTCAAATCCTTACTGCTTCAATTAAAAGGATGTGTGATCAATAAATAAAAGAAAGAAAATCAATTGATTATTCTTATTCTATCAAAGTTGGGTCTGGAACATGCCTTATTTATCTCCCTATTTCATATAGTAAGGATTACATCATGTGAAACCAGGACAATGCCCACATTGGACGTATTCATTGAGTCCGTGATGCATGAGAAATACAAGCTCATCAAAATGGGATCAATCAAGAGCTCCAAAGTGCATGTAGTTTTTGTGCATGAGAGCAACAAGTCCAACTCAAAATACAAATAGAAAGGAAAGGGAAAGAAGGATATAGATCCAAGAAAGGGTGGAAATGTCTAACCTTCCAATGACTCTTCTAGCTCAAAAGAAGGAAAGGAAAAGCAAGGGAAGACAAAGTGCAATTATTGGAATCATAGCTACCATCTTGAATAATCTTGCATGAAGAAAAACATAGACCTCATGGCCCAAACACTCAAGTAGAACAATATTGAGGACCACATTCCTGAGAATTCCAAGAAAAAGTCGAGAGACAGGGCACCAAAAAACCAAGGTAATGCACATGATTTAATTGTAATTATTTCTTGTCTCGATGCATGGATTATCGATTCAGGAGCATATTATCACATGGAATCCACAAAATATGTCCTTTCATATTTAACTGCATGCATGGGTCCTCCCATTCTCATGGGTGATTATTCCATAGTAAAAGTCACTAGACAAGGGAGAGTAGATCTCCAAAATGGAAGTTTTTATAATGTCTTGAACATTCTAAAACTCTCCATAAATATACACTCTACCCACCAAATAACACATACAAGCACAAGGAAAAGGGTGGAATTCACACTAGATTTTGTGACCATATATGACATGGAAGACATCTCTGAGATTATTGTACACATTTTCCAAATTTATTGCTAAATCAGATTCCACATTGCTACTAAATCATGCCAGTGATGGTAGTATGTTTTGGCAAAAATTATTTGGTCACTTAAATTTCAGGTACATGTAGAAACTTGACAAATAGTGAATCTTCCAAGGTTGTCGAACATACATTTTTCTGAAGAAGTTTGTCAAGGATGTGTTCTTGGAAACCATTCATAAGAGAAATTTGAGAAAGGGAAGGCTTGGAGGGCCTCATCTCCCTTGGAGCTTGTTCACAATGATCTCATGGGTCCTTTCCCTCATTATTCCATAAGTAAGGCCATATATGTGTTGAATTTCATTGATGATTGGTCTTGGTACACGTGGGTGTACTTTCTCAGGAAAAAATCCAAAGTATCTGAGCATCTCAAGGATTTCAAAGGTCATGCAGAAAATCAATTCAGGAATGTGATCATGATCCTCTACACAAATAATGTGGGGGAGTATGTAAATAAATATGTACAACATATTTGTGATGACGAAGGTATATAGTTACATCATACAATTCCATACACTCCACAACAAAACATGGTAGTTGAGATGAAGAATTGATCTCTCAAAGAGATGGCTAGTTTCATGTTGCATGTGAGGTCCCTTCCCCCCAAATTATGGAATGAAGCATTCAACTATGCCACTTACATAAATAATATATCTTCTCACAAATATGTAAAGGACATGCCACCTTTGAATCCTGGAGCGACATCAAACTGAAAGTCACCTACTTTTGAATCTTTGGATCACATACCTTCATAAAAGAGGAGGGCATTGGATCGTCAAAGCACAAAATACATCGTTGTGGGTTACTTCAAAGGTGTGAAGAGATATATACTAATAGATCCTTCAATGGACAAGCTCATCATTGAGAGGAGTGTCCAGTTTGAAGAAAGTCCCATGCATGCACCTCAAGAGCCACATATAGAGACTTATGTACTTTCTCTTGTACCAAACATCCGAGATGATGCATCCTCTAATTCATATAAGATTTTAGATCTGATTTCATAATCATATTTGGAAGATGATGATAATGCATGTGAAGATTCAGATTAAAGACCCAGATGGGTACAATCCATCTTATAGCCAACATGTGATCTTGTGTGGGATCCATCAGATATAAGGAGGATGATATCCCAATTTGAAGAGGAACCACATGCACTTACAACTACAAAACCAATTATTTCCCTACATTGCTACATGGTTCTAGATTCAAACTCTCAAAACTATGCAGAGGTTGAAGGGAATCCCTTGTGGAAAACAACTATGACGGAGGATTAAATCTCCCTCATCAATAACCAGACTTGGGACTTGGTTCTGCTTCCATCAAATTGAAAGCTTGTTAGATGCAAAAGGGTCTATAGGACCAAGAAAGCAACAAATGGACATGTGAGAAGATACAAGGAAATATTCATTGCCAAAGGATTTCAACAAGTCCAAGGGATTGAATATGATGAGACATTTTCTCCAGTAGCAAAAATGGACTCCATCTGGTTGACCCTTGCCATTGTTGTAGCCAGAGGGTGGAAAGTTCACCATATAGACATGAAGAATGTCTTTCTTCATGGTGATCTCTTAGAAGATATCTACATGGAGCAACCTCAGGGTTATGTATAAAATTCATCTCTAGTTTTCTGACTCAAAATTCACTTTATGGCCTCTAGTAGGCTCCTAGAGAATGGTATGCTAAAATGGAATCGTACTTCCTCACTCTTCATTAGATGTAAATACGATCTTAATGTTTATATGCTGATAATTTATGACTCTTTGTTGATAATAGTGCAATATGTAGATGATATATTGATCACAAGTAGTTTAGTCTCAACAATTGTTGCAGTCAAATACTTTTTGCATGATAGGTTTTCTATGATCAACATGGGTCCACTTCATAGATGATTTTAGGGAATAAATTTCCATGGTTTTTCCCAAAAAACAATTTGCCAATTTCATTTTTTTTCTAAAAACAACTCTCCCAAATTCCATAGAATAAAATTATTTTACCTTAAGAATCGCCAAAATTTTATAGAAACTATATAAAATCCCTAGAAATTTGAATATTTTTACAAAACTATCGCCAACCATTTTACATTTTGCATATTAATGGCTAGTAATATTATCCCGCATTTCTACATTTTAATATAAATTTCCATCCTTAAAATTATCCCTGGTCCACTTCACTTTTTTATTGATCTTGAAGTTAGACATGATGCTTCTGGCATCAAGTTGTCTCAAACAAAGTATGCCGAGTATATCTTGGTATGATTCAACGTGATTGATTGCAATCCTGCAACCACACCATTCTTATTCAGGGTCAAGCTCTAGGATGACAGGGATACACCATTGGTGGATTGCACCAAGTATATACAACTAGTGGGGATCCTTCTTTACCTCACTCACTCCTATCCAGATCTCTCATATGTAGTGGTCACAGTTTCCAGGTACATGCACAAGTCACATGAGCTTCAATGGAAAGTTTCCAAGTGCATCCTCAGATATGTTTAGGGTACCATCAATCATGTGATTCACTATGCAACATGTTGTACATTGGATCTCATGGGCTATATAGATTTATATTGGGATGGCGATAGCATAGATTGCAAGTCCACCTCGAGGTACGTTCTTAGTTTGGGATTCAACCCCATCTGGTGGTCGGGTAATGTAGGTTTTAAACGTGCGAAGTAAAGCAATGCATATAGATTCTTAAGCAAAACAAAAATTAATCAATGGCTCATTCACATAGTAGACAGAGATTTATACCAGAAACCCTCAACTGGGAAAAACCTTATATTCATTATATTTAATTTCACCATTCACCATACATTATATACAATGTTTTTAGGTATTCTGTAGATACCAAAACCCTAATCCCTTAATTCGAGATTAATTTAGAAAACTACTAAAAATAGCAAAATCCGCTAATCTTGGATGCAGTTGTAGAATCTGACACGCCCACACACACACATGCAAAGAATATAACACATACTCAATAAGTAAAAAGTAGTCAATGATTTATTTATCATCAATAGAGGTTGAGTATAGAGGAGCGGTCAACATTACCATTCAAGCACTTTGGATACAAAACTTCCTCACTGAGTTTGGTATCTAGTTCCATTGTCGAACTGTCATCTAGTGTGAAAATCAGAGCACACTAAAATTTTGTAGAGATACAGTGCAATGACAGAGAAAAAACACATCGAGATCCACATGCATTACATCAGAGAGTTGGTTCATGATAGAATCATCAAATTTCAATACTATCCTTCCTCTAAACAAACAACTAACATCTTCACCAAGACTTTCACTAAACAAAAATTCCACTTTCTACGTGACCTTCTCGAAGTGAAGGACACAACTGCTTAGCAATTGTCTTTCTTTTTCAGCATTGTACTTTGAGGGGGAGTTTTCCAATGAGGTTTTAACTCTTTCCTCTTCTTCAATGTTCATTCATTAGATACATTGTAAAATGGGTACCTAACATGGCTTCTTTCCAAGACCCATTCTTCATTTACTCCAAGACCCATTCTTCATTTACTCCATAGTAGTGTTTAGGGGGGGTGTTGGATATATTACACACCCACCTAGTATTCCTTTTCCTAGGTTGATTAGTCTATTTTAAGGGTACCCCTAGTCATATATATTATCCCCTAGATGATAATATTCTCTCATAGATGAAGGTGCCACACCCTCTTCAGTCATTACTAATTACACTTCAATTATACTAGTGGAGTAGAGTCTTACATGGAAAACTCAATGTTATAACCAAGTGTTGCATGCTCAGCTTGGGACAATCACTATGCGGGTGCACTTACCTTGGAATCATCACCAGGAAGGTGCAACATATGTGTATGCATGAGATTATCCTCACTCCACTTATTACTATCTAGTTAATCACTGAATGCGTGGCCAGTTAACTAGGACTAGGTGGGAGTTCACTCACGTGTCTATCACTATCAATTTGTATTCATATCTCTCTAGATCACCACTATAGCGTATTAGTTCAACCATGTGTTGAGAACTTAACACACCCTTCAAAACAATTTGGGAATTTTTGAGTACCACTTTCAACTTGATTCTCATTTTTTTTTTCTTTTCTTCCTTAGTTACTTTACACTCTCTTGTATTTGATTACTTTTATTTATTTTCTTTTGTTTTTGTTTTCTTTAATTGTTTATTGAACCATAGCCTAAGATTGATGAAAATTATAAATAAGTAACACACATATCTAAGAGAGATTGACTAACTGAAAGAAGGCATAACACACAAGGACTTAAACATATAGTGTTTTTGAAACTTCCAATGAATGCATCGAGTCGAGTGTATGAGCAAAGAAGGAATGATAACCATGAAAAAGGGCATGGCCCAAAAGTGTTTTGTAACAAGCCTTTATTGGTTCATCATCGGGTGTCATATGATGGTAATGTGCATGAAAAAGAGTTTGGCCTAGCTCCTGATATGACCATCGAGCCTCGATCTAGATCTCAAAGTAAAGGGTTAATAGAACCTTATGCAGACATCGAAGCCACAATATAGATTCAAGATCCATACTCACTGTATGATTAAGAAAAAAAAAATCAATCTTAGTCATCCAACTTGTCAACAAAGAAGGGTTCCCTAGATCTTATCTTGTATTCCATGTAAGATGCCACCTTGATTTCCGTACAAACCATGACACCTTCCGTACTGCTCACATCAGTACATCATGTCAGCTTGCCATACCAACTTGGTGGGTATGTCATTGGCCACATGGACGATTTTTCACCATCCATACTTCCACATTTGGATTCCATATCATCTCCAATGTGTTCGGCGTTACCACAACATCCTTTTCACTGATCGCCACATCACATGCCACGTCGTCAACATATGGATGACTATCGATGATCGATGGGTTTTGTGAGTTGTTTTGGTGCTTTCACACTCATACTTTCTGATGCTAATGAACTCATCGGGCGTTAGCTGGATCAGTTGAACTTTCGCCATATTCACACAACATTTTTCTCTGATGTGGATCAGTTGAACTTTCGCCATATTCACACAACATTTTTCTCTGATGGTCAATGAAAATTGAAAGGCCAAACCAATATTAAGCATCAGATAAAAAGGGAAATCTGATTCGAACCATTCAAATGTTATAATTATGAGTTTCCATTCCTCGTAGTTCTAGTGGGTCCCTTGACATATTAACAGAACACTCTACCAATTGAACATTGACACATCATTAGTTTTATTCCTATCCACCATGTTGACCATCTAGTCATCAACACACATGAAAATCCCATGACACTATTGTACGATTTCAGATGTTTATGGTTGGATACAAATTCATGTTAATTCATGAATGAGTTTCTTATATCTCCGTAAACCAATGATTCTGAAGAACGTCAAACGAAACACCTTTGAAAATATCCAATAGTTAATTTTGTGCACCAAATCAACCTTTAAATGCCAACGGAGAGTACATTAGTATATTTAAATCCATAATGTTGTAGGATTTTCTACCATGATCAGAGATTTTGTAATTTAAACCTGTGTTTTCACCCAATTTCTTCTATTGTTAACCAAGTGAGAGCCTGTCATTGTTGTGTGTGTTAGCAGACTTACTCTCACTTTGAAAACTTGAAGAATTTAGATCTATTTCACTTAGTATCTTAGGAAAGTTTTACTGACCAGTGATCATGAACAAAGTAGTTGTTTTTTCATGCAAGTGTTGTTTCCATTTCTCTTACATAGCCTGGTAGCATGTACGTTTTCTTATTTTATTTTTAATCAAGTTTTTAAGATCAATGCATTATCATTCTTGTTTCCTTTGAAATTGTATTACAGGTACAATGCTTCCCAGAAGAGCCCCTGCATTGAGAAATCCCAAGAATCATAGAACCAAGTTAGGGGATATTGAGGCCAGTTCCAATTATGTGCCCATGCAAATAGAATATACCTCTACATCAAAGGGCACATAACCTCTCATTAGGCTCTCGCCTAAGAAGATTGCAACATTGATGTCATTATTTGGGGACACAAATCCATGTACAAGATGTGGAGGAACCACCCAGGTACCAATTCCATCATGGAATCATTTATTTATAAATTTCAAGGACCAATAATACCCTAGGTCAACCCCCATAGTAACCTATAACTGAGAGAAGTAGATGATGTAGTTTTCCCATTAATTAGGAAGTATAGGTTATACTCTATAGCCTCAAGGGATCCGATCATGCAATGTGTGGAAATGGTAGAATGGGTTATCAGTCACACTGATGCCCATAACTGCAGGATTTTCAATGATAAGGGAGAATGCATTGCATTGGTTCTTTTCCCCCTCAAGATGTCAATATGTACTATAAATTCCCAAGTCCAAATGAGTCCCTTAGGAAAGGAAGACATTGTTCATCCATTATGGCTTCCAAGTTGGATATTATGTAGTGATAGATTCAAAGCATGCCAAGAAAGAGGGATATGTTCATTTAGAGTATAGGTTCATGACTATAAGATTCAGAAAGCATGATCCTAAGGGTTTGGTACTCAAGAATGACGAAAAGGTATCCCTAAGTTGGCCATATGGTCATGAGAAATGAAAATAAGAAATCTTCATTGAGGATGTGTAGTATTGGACAGAGGTAGAGAAGTGAAAATCTAACCCCAAGATAACTTACTTTTCCTCCTTGTCTCTTTAAAAGCAGATCATAATGGTTAATCAAAGAGCTTCTTCTAGCAAAGAAGTTGACAAAGAGAAAAAGGAAGAAGAAGAGAGACTTAAAGAAGAAAAATAGAAATATGTCTTGCAAGAGGAACAAGAAACGATTCTTAAGGAAAAATAACAAGAGAGGGAGTTGCAAGAGGAACAAAGAAAAATGGACGAGGAAGATGTTGATTACCAATTGTTGATAGTGTTAGACAGTTGGTTTAGGTTGATGGAAGATTGGTATGTATTGTTGGTTTTCATTGATTTCAACCATTGGAGAGTGATATTGTAGATTGATTTCAATCCTTAGTGATTGATTTCAACACTTGGAGAAAGTTTGGTAGCGAATTCCGATAGCACAAAGGTTTGGGTAATGGACCCAAGTTTGTTTTATGTATAAAAATATGAGTTTTAATATAATTGAAGGTAAAACTATTCTATATGCATATTACATGCCATGCCATTTTCGCTGGTATGTGGAACGCCACATAACTCCTCACGGTTAGAGAGTTATGGCCATGTGAAGTTGATGCACTTGTTTATGGTACAGGTTGATTACAGGTTGTTTTGTATAGGTTGGTGCATGGTTGATGCACTTGTTTATGGTACATGTTGATTATAGGTTGAAGTACAGGTTGATGCATGGTTCAAGTTATTGGTACATGTTTACAATAGTATATCTCACAGTGATATTGTGACAATGGTTCCATCATTCTACTTATACATCAGGGAGGTTGGATGGGGAAAGGACAGGTGGTTGTAGCCACCTTCCAGTTGTAGCCAGATAACATAGGGATTTGTAGCCTCCTTCTAGTTGTAGCCAGAGAATTGGG
>CBVK0101861370.1:1022-14410 GCA_900067695.1 Picea abies | reverse complement strand
CGGCATTCCTGCTGAACCGCTCTTCCGATCTCACGGTATCAGAGCAGAAATATGTTTCCTCTGTGGTGTTTCCCGATGTGTTGCATGGCCAGGGACATTAAAAAATGGTATCATAGCATTTTATGTAGTGATGTTGTCGACCTTTTGGTGGTTGGGGATGTCACAAAATGGTGTCTGAGTGTTTTCTGTAATGATGTTGTCAGCCTGTTGGTGGATGGGGATGTCACAGGGCCCTTAGTGGAAGATAGGGATGGATCCTCTCCTCCTTTTTATACCTCAATGAATGTACATGGAAATATCTTGCAATTTTTTTTTATGTATTCAGGTGCATCCCATAACTTAATGCCTAATTTTTTCATGGATGAACTAGGTCTAGAGATCACCAAAGCATATCATGATCTATTTTCTTTTGAATCAAGGAAAGTGAAATTCCTAGGGGTGATTAAATATTTGGTTGTTACTCTCTTCCAATTGCCCATGAAGAGTATAGTCATGGATATAGTAGTTGTAGATGTTCCCCCTAAGTTTAGGATGTCATTGTGCACATCATGGATTAAGAGGTTGGGAGGAACATTGCAAATGGTCCTCTCCTATGCCACAATACATATTTTTGGGGTGAACGAAGAAGGTTGTATAGAGAAGCACAATTCGATTATATTATTAGTGATGAAGTTAATCCCACAAACCATCCTATTCATGTTGTTGATACTGATTTGGGATCTATCATTTTTCAACTCACTGATATTCCTCATCCACCCCTGGAAATAAGAAAGCCATCACCAACATCACGTGAAACAATCAAGCAAGATGCTCAAACTTGGAAAATGTTTTATGATGAGGCATCTTCTAAAGATAGTGTCAATGTTGGATTTGTTTTCATTCCCCCCTCTCAATATGTCATAACTTTGTCTTTCAAGTTATAATTTGAGACCATGAAAAACATTGTTGAATATGAGGCTCTAGTTTTGGGGCTGAGGGATGCTAAAGATATGAAGATTGAGGAATTATCACTTTTTGGAGATGTAGAGATGATTGTACATCAGATCAAAAATATATATTAGGGAAATCATCCAATGTTGAGGACCTACAAGAATGAGGTATGGGATATTAGTGATAATTTATTCCTAGCTTTCAACATATCATTTGTTCTTGGAGAAGAGAATTCATTGGCTAATTCCCTAGTTGTTTTTGGTAGTAACTCTAAAGTTCCACTACCTCCTAAACTCAAGTACGATGTTGAACTAAAATATAGGCCTTCCATACCGGACAATGTAAAATATTGGAAGGTCTTTGAACATGATCTTAAGATAAAAATATTTCTTGAAAGAGTGGAACAATGTTTTGCACTTCACTTTGATCAATATCTAGATGATGAAAACAATCCTCATGCTGATAAATTCCTAAACACAATTGCAGACCACAAGATTGTTGAGTTGCCTAGCAATCATATCCCCAAGGTATTGGTTCCTTTAGATAGATTATTTGATAGTAATGATGTGGTTGTCAAACTAAGAGGTTCAAATGAAGAAGTTGATTTGACAAAATCCAATCTAGGTACTAATGAAAATCCCAAGTATGTCAAGTTGTCTAGTAGTCTGTGAGAAAAACAAAGAGTAGAGTATATCAAAATATTAAAGGAATTTTCTGATGTCTTTGCTTGGAAGTATGATGATTTGCAAACTTATGAAACAAGCATTATTGAGTATGAAATACCTTTGAAGGAGGATACCAAACCATTTAGGTTGAAACTAAGGTAGATTAATCTTGTGTTGCTGCCCATCATGGAGAAGGAGGTCAAAGAATTGTTTGATGCTCAAATCATCATACCTTTGAGGTATTCTGAGTGGATAGCTAATCTTGTCCCTGTTAGGAAAAATAATGGAGAAATCATAATTTGTGTTGACTTCAGAAATTTAAACAAGTGTTCTAGGAAAGATAATTACCCCTTGCCTAAGATAAAACATATTTTGCAAAGGGTGATAGGCTCAGCTAGGATGTCCATGATTGATGGGTTTTTAGGCTACAATCAGATTTCTATATGAGCAAATGGAAGTTACAGAGTGCCATAAGGGCGCTGAGAGAAAACCTAGGTGGTAATGGAAATCTCAAGAGAAGTAGCGGAGTGGTTACCACAACGATCGTGGTTGATAACCACAAGATCAAATTTGAGCCATAGGATTTGTTCGGGAGAAGGAAGAACCTTCAAAACTGTTAGAACTAGAAAAAGGAGCATGGTGGTTAAGCACCGAAGTCCTCCAAACTTCCCCACTCTGGTTGTTTGAAGTTCTTTGTCGTAAAAGAGGCAAAATCCCTAGTGCTATGAATTTTCAAAGTGGATCTACGTCGTAGATCATTGAGAGAAGTGTTTGACCATTTGATTTGGACAAGGATAGATCAAAGCCATTATATCAAGAAAATATCAAGAGGTGAGTCATAGATTTCACAACAGTTTGGAAGTTCGACACTCTGAGAGAAGCAAATCCTCAAGCTACCAGGAGGGAAATCTCTCGATGTCCCAAACTTCGGAGTTAATATAAACCATCTATTTCTAGGGACACGTGTCTTCAGATTAAGCAATGTTCAGAATCTTGATAGTCTGAGGGTTGTGTGGTGTTCAACAGTGAAATCCTCTGAAGCCTAAAGCTCTAAAGTCCTGAAGCGACGGATATGAAGTAGCATGATGATGTCACCTAGGGTGACGTGGACCTACCCTAAGTCTTCTACATGTCACTTGTTTTTTTACTTTGGACAGGCCCTTATTACCATTTGGGACCTGGCACGTGTCATCCATCTGTGGTTCCATGTGTCACTAAATTAATCGGTTGATAGCTGAGATTTGGGTATCATTGTATTCACCAATTCGACGTTCAGTTATTTTGAAGTGTAATAAGGTAAATTCTTTCAAAGTCTAAATCTCTAAAGTGTCAGAGTGACGCGACGTGATGAGGTCACCTGGAGTGATGTGGACCGGTTCAATAGTTCATCATTTGGAAGAATTATTGTGTTATAATGGAAAATATGTCGAAGTTGAAGTCCTAGAAAACTCCTTTGACCGTAGATCTAAACAGAGAAGGAGGATTGTCAATCCGTGAGTCCTCAGGTTTTTGTAAATTCGATGTTCGAAAGATTTGGGGTGTGTAGGTGTAAATTTTTTTGAAGCCCGAAGTTCTGAAGTTATGGAATGTCGAAGTGACGTGGCATGCCGACATCACCTAGGGTGATGTGGACAACTGTAAGCATGCCACATGACAATTTGTTTCATGACTTTGGTATGTCTGTTGTACCAATGAGAACCAGACATGTGCCAAACATTAATTGGACCATGTGCCACCTGTTAGTTTGACTACGTGTCTCCATCTTATATGATGAAAAGTGTACTACATGGACCCTGGAAAAGTTAATAGGTTTGGGAATTCAACATTCAGAAGGAATGAATTGTGATGAAGGTGAAACTATCGAAGCTCTGAAGAGCGGAGTAAATCCTCACCATTTATTAGGAGAGGACACATGGAAGTAGATCCTGTAGTCTAGAGACTTGGCACTACAGAGGATTCAAGGTATAAGAAGTTCAAGTTGAGGACTCCTGAAGGCTCGAAGGCTGAAGTCCATCTCAATCGTTGGATACTAGAAACTCATGGACCGTTGATCCACTGTTCTTCACGAGTTTTCCAAAATGACACTCCAAGGGATTGGAAATTTGGAGTTGATAGAACCTCTGAAGTTCTAGAGCCCCAAATTCCTGAAGCTCCAGATAAGTGCCTATCATCCTAGTGCTTGGTCACAACCCATGGTCACATGAGATTAGGGGCTGAAGAAAAGGGCTAGTGCCCAAAAATTGATTTCAAAACAAAGGGTGCTTAGAGAAGGATTTTGTGGGGTACTAAATCATATGAACCTATAACTAAATATGTAAAGAATTCCTTTGTCCCTTGCAAGAGGATCCAACATGAGTTCGAGAACAAAATTCAGCTCCAGAAGAAGATCACCTGTGCAAATATCAGCTTCACAAGAAAGACAATTTTTCAGATAGCCATTAAGGTTAAGGTAGCTCATGCATCCATGGTGAAAGAATCTATTGGAGCCATCGATCTAAGGAAAGAATATACCATGACCTTTGAGGCATGAATTCATCATAAAGCCACAACAATCGTCAGATCTAGGAGTTGTAGAGGGGGACCGTCAGATTAACATCCAATTAAGTCTTGACCGCCGGATCATAACAAGTAAGATATACAATGGAGAGAAGTTCATATATTGGGGGAAGAAATAAAATCCATGTGGTTTTAACCTCCACAATCCTCCTAGACCATCGATCTGTATATTCGGCAAGATCAACAGTTGGCATTGATTCCACTACAGGTGAGCAGTGTCTATTGCGAAACTTGGGAAAGGAGATAAATGTCTTTCTAGTTGGGACTCCGCAATCGTCCTTGATCGTATATCACCATGCCAATTCAAGAACAACTCTCGATCCTCGACAGGAGGTCAAGGCCTTAAGAATTGAGTGAGTTCATAGCCTCGATCACCTGGGTCAGAGTTATAGGTCCCTTGAGCATATGAGAATAACTAGGTTCAACTCATCTGTATTAAAACTATGGTTATGTGGATATTTTATCCTGTTAGAGATCGAATTTGAGAGATAAGACGATCATGGGCACCCTAATTTCTAGTTTTACAATGCAGTTACAACAAAAGACAACATATAAGGGTTTTAAGACAGGAGGTCCTGCATCAACAACTTTTTGTCCAGGGCTCAGAATGGATTAAGGAAGAAATCATTGGAAAGGTCTTGGAAAGAGGATTCCAGGTATTCATCCATAATTAAGGATTGAGCCACTTAGATCACAGGAAGTCAGAATGAATATTTTTGGTGACCATAAAAGAAAACAAAATTGTTGTGCATATAATACCAAAATGGTATATCATGGTTCTAGCTAACAAAAATTGTTGTACGCCCATTTTTAGATGTAATGCTTGCATTTAAAACAAAAAAAGTGCTAGATATGTCTTCATATAGAAGAAATAAGGAAGAAGGATAGGGAAAATTATTCAATTTACATTTGAGATTTTTCAGAATCCATTGGATCAGTTGTTGGGTTCAATAAACAACATGGAAACCCCGAATGGAATTATTGTTTGGGGAAGACAGTCCAGGTGACAATCCTTGCACATCAAATGTGAATGCTAGATGGAAAGAATGGGAATAAGGAAGGTTTTATGGAATATGAAAGAGTTTGGAGATAAGATGTGACATCTCCAAAGATTATTCCTATAGATTGGAGGTAGCACCTCCATTATTTCTAACAAAGTGCACAGTGGAAAGTATGGTATGAAGGTCATCAAATATGTCATGAAAGAAGTAGAATATGCATGTCAGGTTGAAAAATCATATGGGTCAAGACATGAGAAAGTAATAATTCATCAAGATAACATTAGTGCTTATAGGATATGTCATGAAAAGGATAAATCAATTGCTTCAAGAAAGAAGTTGGTGTTAACTATCCAAGGTTACTCAGAGAACATGACTGGAAATATAATTGGGTCATGAATGAATTAGATAAGAGGGATCCAAGTAATAGGGGAATGATGAAAATTAATATCAGCATAATATGTGGTGGCAAGCATGCAAAGTAGACAAGAAAAAAAAACTCCTGGATGGAGTCAAGTCCCTGAACATCCTAAGATAATGGAAGAAGAAATCATGAGATAGATATCAAGATAATAGGAATGCATGTCAACACTCCAAGGAGGAAAGATAGAATAGTAGAGGATTGTTGATGCACTCCAAAGGTGTGAAGGCATTTCGAGCATGGATATATCAAGTCAAGAATAATTTAAAATTGAAATGAATTCTAAAGGGAAATCAATAAGAAACCAAGAAGAAGAAAATGGTTCTATGCATGGTTTTGAATGAAGAGGAGATCGTACCTGACAAGAATCCATCTTAAGTGACACAGATCCTTGAGTGACAACCCAAGAGGTTGGAGGTATCACTTGAATCTATGATGGTTAGGTAAAAGAAGGACTTTCAGTTAATTCTATTGAGCTAACAAAAGGGGCATATGTGCATCCTTATAGTATGCTAGAGATTGGATAGGTAAGTCAAGTTTGAAGCTAGTTGGAAAAGAGAAGAGGAGAGTACAAGAAAACCTCAAGTACTAAAGTATTTCATTCGAAAATGGGTTGAAGAAGTTCAGTCTTGAAGAGTAATCGGATGTTGAAGAATCCAGAGTCTATTAAACAACTTGGTTTGGAATTTTAATTCATCCAAGTACGAGTTGGGATAGTTGGATCCAGGAAATTAATGAAAGCTGAAGGTTAATATCACCTTAGTTTGTGACTATAAATGCAAAAGAAGCCAAGAGTGGTTTGGATAAAAATTTCTCAGGTCAGAACTAATCATGTACAATGATTACAGTGAGAGCACAAGAAGATTTTAGAATCTAGGATGAAGAAAAAACCCTGAGAACAACAAGAAATATGATACAGGGAGAAAGAAGTTACTGAAATTGCAGTAGCAGCAAGTGAATTAGGTTTGGTTGAACAACAATAAGTGGAAAAAGAATTCTTTCATGTTGCAATTGTTGTTGATGATGTTGCTACATATGGAAGGAAGCAACACAAAGTTGTAGGTTGGTTATAAGTTTGATAAAAGAAACATGAAAGATTCTACTTCCATCAGCCATACATGTAGCATCAAATTTATTAATGGAATTCATGTAGGTATGAGTTTTTATTTACTCTCATTGCATAATTTCTGAAGGGAAATTTAGGTAAGAATTTTCCCCCGATTGAATTTTTATGACACACGGGATGGTATTATTTGAATGCATTAACATGAATAAGATACCACTAGATGTGGTAAAGACTAGAGGCCTGTTATAGTTATCAAATATTTTTAATCTTTTGAATGCACACACTGACATAGTAGAATGCCATGTTAATTTGGTTATAGGGTAATAACCAAAGAAATAAAATATAGGAACTTGTTATAGGAATGAATGCCAATACAACTAGTCATGTATGAGACCAAAACATGGTTGGATATGGAAAAGTATGGATATAGAAAGGTTATGAACCACACAAGTACTAAAAGCTTCCTACCTTTAAATAAAACTTGGACTGCAACCTTTTTGCTAACACTAATGAACACCACAAAATTATATTCTTGGTCTAGTTTTCGGGTCAAAAAGGAAGGAATCCAATTAATTGGGAAGACAATAGGAAGTGTGTGAAGAATGTGTCAACACATTGGCTAGAATTCCAACTTATGGATGGTGAGATACATGACTGAGATAAAGAGAATTATATAATTCAATGCAAGGTGCACTGAATAAGTATGCATTGAGAATTGGACTCATGCATAGTAAGTGTTAGAATTGTATATTAAATGCAATTATTGAATGTTTTTTGTAAGTACATGCATATATATTATTGCATGGAAATAATTGATACTAATAACTTAAATGTTGTTAACTCATGAAGTTGAGGACATTTCAGGAGTTGTTAGACATGGCAACAGGAAAGTTGCAAGTCAATTAGTCACATGAATACTAACTACAGAAAATTTCGTGTTCAGAAAAAGAAGTAATGAACTTACAAATATTAATTATGAACATACATATGCATAGAATGATGAGTCATTCTATTTTATTAAATTGTTTGGTAATTATGATTGAATTTCTAGGTGCATACAATTCTAAGATCATTTCATAGGGTTTTGTACATATTGCAATGGCATTATGATGTACAAAAAATATTGATATGACAACATCGAAGAATAATTATGAAATAGAATTTCATGTTTTGGGGAAAAAGTTGAATTCCCTTTTGAACTAAGTTTGAATTCCTAAATGAATTATTTTATGTTCTCTCATGATAACTGCATGTGGGTGATGCAGATGAGATGATGTTGATTAAAGTTAGAATGTTGACTACAAAGAGTATCTCGAGGAAGATGTTGATTGGAAATATCTGAGGGAAGTTTGAACTCCTGGAGCCATGGTGCTCTCAGACTTCCTGATCCATCCTGTTGCTGAAGCCCAAGGAAAGGGAGGTGTAGCAGTCAATGGACCATGTGACAGTAAAGTTGTACACTCCTGGGGTGGTATAGGAATGTGGGGAATGAGAGACCGTTGGTTGGAGTGCTACTGAGGTTTGGTACCTTGGCCTAGACCATGTTGATATGGATTATGGACTGTGTCTATCTTGGGAATCCATTCCCTCGATGGAGTCATATCCCTGCTCAGGGGTGGAAGGTCTTCTCAATCAAAAGATAAGTATCAATTCTCTATTCATTGTATGTTGTGTATCTTGTATACAGGTTATAATGTTATTAGAATTTCATGTATATATATATATATATAGATAGATAGAGATAGATAGATAGATAGATATGTTCTAATGTTCCTTCTGAATGAATATGTGTAGAAGTAGAGTTTTTATGTATGTGGAGTCATAGCCTTGCTAAGAGTTTATAAACAGTGAGATCTAAGGCTAGGTGGAACATCATGGATCTACAGCCAGTCGGTTCTTTCAATGAGGTTTAATTGAAGCATGTAACAAGGAACAATGAGCTAAATTCTTTCCTAAAGAAGCTTTATGGAATAGAACAATTGAGTTTCAGTTGCAGTATGAACAACAAAATTGGTGCTTGAAAGTAGAGCACCAAGTGGATAACAGGCTTCCAATAGCTAAAT
This sequence comes from Picea abies, assembly GCA_900067695.1. NCBI lineage: Eukaryota > Viridiplantae > Streptophyta > Pinopsida > Pinales > Pinaceae > Picea > Picea abies. The sequence continues at coordinate 5,711 of CBVK0101861370.1, read as the reverse complement.
CTTGGATATTTTTGAAGACTTTTGAATTGTGCATGTATAAACAAGTTGCACTGCAGATAGTGCAAAAATAAGGGGAGGGGATTGCAATATCCCCAAGTAGAACCCCATTTGTAATTATGAATTGTAAACAAGTTTGATAGGCTGGTGAGTTGAGTTATTATAAGCTAGTGGGCTTATGTGATGATTAGGCCAGAGAGCCTATATGCAAAGGCCAATTAGCCTATTATTGTATATGTGTAAATATTCATATATTTAATATAAATACATCGTTCTGTGTAGCCTGACCATGAAGAAACAATTATGGGGAACTAAAATCCACTAGGTAGGGAAGGGAAGGGGCTAAGAGTCTAGGAAAGGGGGCTAAGCTAGAGGGATTACCTCTAAGGGAATAATATTATATTATCAATTCCTTAAAATACTAAGGCTTGGGAAATAAACCTATGTTACCCTAAGTTCCTTTGAGTAGAGGAAAAAACTTCCAAGTGGAGAGGAATGCGCTTCATGAGTGCTATGTGTCATCTCAGGAACATGCAATTATAAGTGGGAATTCTTACTGTTTTGGGGATCTTCTGGCCATTCTTCCCAACCATGCACACACTCACACACAGGGCCATGACCTCCAATGTTGACCTATGCCACCATGAACCTCTGAAACCTACAGTCATTGAGATATCCCGTGCATTTTCAGTGAAGCTCGACGCACCTATATTTTCCTGAGCCCATGTTGTGTCTTAGCGGTTGGTTGTTGTTGCCAACGTAGTTCCTTGGTTGAGCATGGATTTCTACCATATTCTATGTCCTTACCTATTTTAAGTTGTTACCATCACATGTGCATTAGCCAAATGTGGTTGTTGTATTTGCTTAAGAGTTGGTTTGAAGAAGCAGGTTGCTAGGCCTATGCGCTACTCTCTCCAGGTGAGAGAGAATTTGTTGTGATGGAAGAAGAAGGTTGCCATACCTGTGAGAAACTCTCTCTAGGTGAGAGATTTTTTGGGGAAAGTGAGTTCTCCTGGAGGGAGTCTAGTAGCAGCTACAAAGCTCTAATAATTTATGATCCTACTTGTTGCTAAAGCCCAAGGAAAGAGAGGTGTAGAAGCCAATGGACTATTGGATAGTGAAGGTGTACACTCATGGGGTGGGACATGCACGTGGGGAATGACAGTCTCTGAGTGGTGGCGTAAGTGGCTCCTAGGAGGAAATCCTTCATGTTGTGTTATGTAGTTCCCGTAGCCTCAGCCTAACGTAGCATTACTTTTCCCTAGGTGGAGTTTAGTCCCAAATCAGGGGTGACCCATTGCTAAGAGTGATGAGTAGTATGGTTTATGGCTAGGAGGTTTGTGGAAGGTCTGCATGGAGTTGGTGGTCTTCTATTAAAAGATAAATACCACTTTTATGTTCATTTACATGCAGTGTATATATACATGTGTTATAATTGATGAGTAATGCATGTATGTGTTGTATGTGTAGGCTTATTGTTATTTCCACATTAATCTATGTATGAAAAAAATATGTTGTTTGTTTTTGTTTATATTCATATGCATATGATAATTGTTGTTTTTATGAGTAGCATGGCCCAACCGTTGGTGGTTAGGGATGTTACAAAATTGTATCAGAGTGGAAAGATGTTTCATATGTGGCGTTGTTCGACCTGTTGGGTGGTCACGGACGTTAGAAAATGGCATTAGAGAATTTTTTGTACTGATGTTGTTGGCCCATTGGTGGATGGGAACGTCACAAAATGGTATCACAATGTTTTCTATAGTGATGTTGTCGGCCTGTTGGTGGATGGGGATGTCACAAGGCCCTTAGTGGAAGATAGGGATGACTCCTCTCCTCCCTTTTATACCTCATTGAATGTACATGGAAAGATATTACACATTTTTTTTATGTATTCAGGTGCATACCATATCTTAATGCCTAAATCTGTCATGGATGAACTGGATCTAGAGATCACCAAATCATATCATGATCTATATTCTTTTGACTCAAGGAAAGTGAAATTCCTAGGGGTCATTAAAGATTTGTTTGTTACTCTCTTCCAATTTCCCATGAAGAGTATAGTCATAGATATAGTAGTTGCAGATGTTCCCCCTAATTTTGGGATGTTATTGTCCAGATCATGGATTAAGAGGTTGGAGGAACATTGCATATGGGTCTCCTCTATGCCACCATACCTATTTTTGGAGGTGAACACAAAAGGTTGTATAGAGAAGCATAGTTGTCTTATATTATTAGTGATGAAGGTTGTTGGGCTCTAAAGATGTCCTAAAAACAACCTCTATGCATCAACCAAAGGTAGGCGCTGACACAAGCGTTTTTCTTGTCACCTACGTAGGTTCTTACCTTCTGTTTTCAATACCCAGCCTCCAGAGATGCAACACCTGTAAAGGAAAAAAAATCGTAAAGGGAACAACACTTGTTCTATTCAAAGGAACAACAATCGAAACAAATGGAACAATAGTCATTACATTGGGCCGAACTAATGTTGAATTAATTGTATTGTAGTATTTTCCCAACTATCTAATTTGTCAACCCGGGGGTCGTAAACTGACGAAGCACACACAAAGTATATGCAAGATTGAAGCAGGACTAATATAATCTAATGTTTAAGCTATGACTAAAATTGAATCTTTAATCTAACACATGATTGAAATAGAATCCTTAATCTAACACACGACTGAAATTGAATTAATCTAGTTGCGTAAATGAAATTACTCTAAGAATGGGAAATTGCGTAAATGGAATTAATCTAGAAATGGAGAACTACATGAAGGAAAAGCACATAAAACAAGTGAAGAGTTGAATGGCATAACAACATATGAGAGCTCTCACGAATGAACCAATCTTACATTCAATAATCAAATCAATCTTCATAAAAGAATAATGAAGTATGAAAACCAAAACCATGAATCAAAGCTAAGAATCCCTTTCTCTTTCGAATCTTAATGACTACCATTAATGACTACTCTAATTCTCTACTTACAACTGATTGAATTATAATTGCTCTTAATTGAATTCTCATGAAGAGAGAGCACTCTCTTTTATACATGAGAGCCTTGATGATAAGATAACCATCTCATTATTACAGATCCACTTTTCTCTCAACCTATTTCCCATTATTACAAAATATAATCCATTTAAATCCTCACACATATCTCTCATATATCTTGGATAAGATATTCCAACCAAATCTCTATGAACTACTCCTTGGAATGGGCTTGAATTATCTCCTCAAATATTGAAATGGTGGAGGAAGTATTCGAGAAGTCCTTTGAATTAATCCTTCACATATTCCTACACATTACAAAGCTCACACATATTTGAGATATATATGAAAACATGTCAATTTTCTAACATTTAATCACAAATTCCATTTTAATACTAAAATGAATAAAGTGAAGAACAATAAGGTGAAACCCAAGTATATTTATGGAAATGATATCTTGAAAGGTTAATGGGGCGATGAAATGTGAAGAATGATGAAGGGAAAGGTGGATGAGAATATGACATTTCTGAGCCCCAACATACTCCCCAACTTAACTTGTTGCATATCCTCATGCAACCATACATGGATCTTCTCAAGAAATTTTGGCATCTGAATGTTGGGTTTGAGTGATGATAATGAATATTTTCCAGGATGGGATTTACATGAGTAACAACTGACATTTTTCTTATTGTTGGTTCTTGTGTGACAACCATGAATATAACGAATGTTGGTTCTTGTGTTAACAACATTTATTTCATTATTTGTTCCCTTGATGTTATAATAATAATTTGCCCATATTCTTACTGGAAAATGTATGCTATCAATGTGCATAAGGAAAACATCACTAAGTATAAGAAAGCCCCATTTTTTTTTGTATATGTGTGAATCATGCCAATATGTATATTAGTGCTTATGAAGTAAAGTGCAGCAAAGTATCGTTGGAAAAGAAATGTTCATAAATGGTAAATGAGATGGAAAATGGAATGATGGTAGTGGAAAAGTGGAGTGATGATAGTGAATAAAGTCCCCGACCCCCCAACTTAACTTGTTGCATGTCATCATGCAACATGGCATAAGTCATAGAAGTGAAAAAGGAAAGGGAACATAATGAGGGAATTTTCCAAATTATTCATTGCTAGCAGTTGAGGAATTACATGTTTAAAGTTTATAAAATAACATACCTCCACTTACCCAAAATGGTGATGAACTATGCAATAGGAATATGATTGATGCGACTGCTAGAGCATGGAAGATGTCGTTGTTGCAGGATCATGTGAAAAGTGACTATTGTTGTAGCTGCAACTGCTGTCTACTGGATGAGAGAATGTGAAGTGGAGAAAGTTGAATTGTTGCTGAATGAATCATGGAAAAGAGAAAGTGTGAAAGTGGAACAGTGGCAGTCTCATATGGCTGAAGTCATGCTGCTATAACTGGTGATAGAGTCTTGAAAAGCATATAGTCTTCACCTGCCTCTAAACCTGATGGTAAAATTCTAATCATGCGAATGAATGTGTCTATGTCGAGCATGAAAAGAAGTCATTGGATTACCAACCAATGATGAATGTCGTTAACTAGTGCGAGGCAACTCACCATTGATGTCAATGAGTGCCAAGGTACCCGAGTACATCTAGCAAAGTGCGAATGAATGAGCTAATGTCGAGCCACTTGCAAGATCTGACGATCAAGGGACATTGATGTATTCC